>JAUZST010000105.1:109054-126881 GCA_034779995.1 Parotocinclus haroldoi | reverse complement strand
TCTCTCTCTCTCTCTCTCTCTCTCTCTCTGTCTCTCTGTCTCTCTGTCTCTCTGTCTCTCTGTCTCTGTCTCTCTCTGTCTCTCTCTCGCCAAATATGTGTTTATGCGGTGAATGGGGATTCGCAATCTTTAGAGTTTTAATTTGCTCCGAGAACGAAATAAACTGCACTTGACCAGAAAATACCGCGCAGTGACAAAATATACAAATTATTTAATTAATTATAATAAAATATTTTAATAAAATGGGTGTGGAAACACAACAGACAACCAGGACAAATGTGCTTCTAGAAAAAGATATCACAGTTTATGTTTGGATTTTCAAATGTCTTATATTGTCTTATTTGGTATTGACTTAATTTCCTAAACATTCTGCTGTTCTTTCGCATCTGCACACTTTTCACTTTGAACATTTTAAAATATTTACTCTGCTCTCTGATTCGTCAGACGCACGAGAAGGTCCTTCTCTCTGTCTCGCTCTCTCTCCCACTCTTTCACTCCCCCTCTCTTTCTCTCCACATCTCTGATTAGATATACTGATTCCTCATTCAATGGACGTCATTTAGAGCAGAGTCTGCCTTGAGTTGCTTCCTCGCTTCACACTTGATTTCCGACCATTCTTCTCTTAAGCATTCGTGTTATATTAATAGTCATTAATATATTCTACTGGAGTATAGAGAACGAAGCAAGTCTTTGCTACTACGCGCCAAAACAAGGGATCAGCTTACTTGCGGAGCGAGGCGATGGAAAAGGGATACAAGACACTTTAAACTGTTATACGCAAAACAAACCCTGCCTTTTAGCAACAAATGAAGATCACTGGGAATCTACCTAATCTCTGATGGATTATCGTGGTTCTTCTTCACTTATTTGAACACCGTTCTCAGCACTTACGACGCAGAACTCCGTGCTGAGTTTTTCATCTGTTTATTTTTTGTTTTGTCGTCGCTCGATTTCCACTTAAATTCTTGCATTTAAAAAGACGCTTGAAAGTCTTCACAGATGTTAGTCCACAGTTTTTCCGCGATGGTGAGTTACAGCCAGTGTTAGAACATTCAAGATTTGTTCTCCGTTATTGCTACTTTTGCAAGATATTTCCTTTATCGCACAAGCTATGCTATTACAAATACATTATAATAAATGTGCAATTTGTCCTCTATTCATTATTATTATTATTATTATTATTATTATTATTATTACTGTTATACTGCTACATTATTATTATTATTATTACTATTAATGATAATAATAATTATCTAATAATAATAGTAATGAATAACCATAGTAGTAGTAGTAATTGTAGACGACAAAATACATTATTGAAATGCTCGAATTTGAATTCAGATCTTTCTGAATGTATGCATCCATTTTGTGTGCTTTGTGATTGAACAAATTCTTGCATTCATAAAAAACATGGGGATATATTCTAGGTTAAGACGCTCAATCACAAAGGCAGAATAGCAGCCAGCATTAAAAACGATTCTGATGGTTTCTTTCTCTGTCTCCCTCCTTATCCGTGCAGGATCGTCATGACGGTACCAGCAACGGCACAGCCAGGCTACCTCAGCTGGGCAGCGTGGGCCAATACAGCAGCGCACCGCCGCTTTCACACACGCCAAATTCGGACTTCCAGCCACCGTATTTTCCGCCGCCATACCAGCCCATTTATCCGCAGTCTCAGGACCCGTACTCACATGTGAACGACCCTTACTCCATCAATTCACTGCACGCACAACCTCAGCCGCAACATCCGGCCTGGCCGAGTCAACGCCAGAGCCAGGAGAGCGGCCTGCTACACCAGCACCGGGCACTGCCGCATCAACTCTGCAGGGAGTACCGCCGCGAAGTGCTGCTGCCCTCGGCCCACGGAATTGATGCCGGACTCACAGACTCGATCCCTATTCATGGATTACCTCATTCTTTAGATGACGTACAAGTGAGTTGGAAGTCTAAATTCTAAATTTGCCCTTTCCCTAAGCTGATTTAACATGAAGCAGCATAAGGCTTGCATGGGACAAAACCAATAGAAAAACCTTCTGTATCACAATGCAAAAAAACAACAACAACAAAACAAACAAACAAAACATTTCTTATGATCCAGAGTATTTAATTTATTTGTTTATTCGCTCCGTTTACGTAGTATTTTATGCTGGCTTTACAATGTTGGTTGTGTTGTATTTGATTATTGTCATACTATTTGATACGATAGCATGTATACTGCAAAACGTGAATTAAAATTCATCTTTATTGAAATGTACATATCATATAGGCCTAATAGCAGTTTGCCCTTTGAATTTATTAATGCAAAAAGAAAATATCGCATTTTACGCAGAAATAAGGGTTCATAACAATACATTAATGCGTGAGGTTTATTTCTTCTTCTTTTAGCATTATTACAAAAATTATTTTTATTTCGTAAAATGCATTCGACAACGAATTATTTGATATGTTGGTCAAGATAGATGTAGGTCTCGGTATACAATTGTTTCTAAATGTGTATTAATGTTTTAAGTATTATTATATAAAATTATGTTTTATCCATTTGTAGCACGTTGAAGATCAAGGAATTCACATTCCCGACCAAACTGTAATCAAGAAAGGTATGTATTTTTTATTTTAATTACCACTCGTAAAGTCAAGTCGTGACTGGTCTAGATTTAACTTGGTTTATTTCGAGATATTTATATACCCTGTGCACTGAAATGGATAGCCTCGATCAAGAAAAATCTTGCGTATTCGTTGGTCGTCTCTGCTGCACGTGTTTGCAATAGCGCGAATTTAGAGAAGCATTCCAAAGCTATCATGCACTAATTTAAAGTTTAGCACTCAAGTGATTGTTAAAAACGGATTTGCGTAGTGGATGAAATGCTATTTCCATTTCCATATCTGTGTGATAGGCTGGTTGTTATATTACCCCAGTTCACTAAACGGATTGTCTATTAATAACCCTCTCTCTATTAATCTCTACTGAGACAATAATGTCAAGTAATCTATCGTAAAGTGCAAAATTATTTGCTCGATTTCCATCAAAGAAACCAAATCATTCAGACTGAGCACTAGTGTGCGGTGTGTGTGTGTGTGTGTGTGTGCGTGTGTGTGTAATGTCGGAAATGGCCTGTCAATTTGGTATATTTTAGGATGCGTATAGCTACCTTAAAAAGTTAATGCCTGAATATAAACATATTATTATTATTATTATTAGTATTAGTATTATTATTGTTGCAATAATACAACTAGTATGTCAATTACTACTTATTAGTAATGTTAGTGTTATCATCGATACGAGATTCTTTCAAACGCTACAAGTAATAGATGCTGTTTCCTCTCATTACTCCCGGTACGTCATCCTGTTATGATATGCAAGCTCCGCTATTGCTTTAAATATACAAAAACATACTGTTTACAAAAATATACTGCTCACAAAAATATACTGCTCACAAAAATATACTGCTCGATAAAATATTCTTGTACTTAATTGTCGTTACCCGGTGCATATTCCAGCAGCTGTATTCTGTATTCTTGACTAAACGCAATTGAACTAAATGTAGTTTTATCTTCTGTAAGAACATTTGATTCCATAGGTTTAGCCGAGATGAATTTAATAAGCAGACACAGTTAATCGAATTGAGAGTGTCTATTGAATGGCAAGTCATATTTTTAGATCCAGTGCAGAGAGTCGATGATGAACCCTGTTCTTGTTCGTGTTCTGTTTTTTTCAGGCCCAGTTTCTTTATCCAAGAACAACAGCAACATTTCGGCCATACCAATAAATAAGGATGGCCTTTTTGGTGGCGTAGTTAATCCAACAGAAGTTTTCTGTTCTGTTCCGGGTCGCTTATCACTTCTCAGCTCTACATCAAAGTACAAGGTCACAGTAGCGGAAGTGCAGAGACGCCTTTCACCGCCCGAGTGCCTCAACGCATCTTTGCTCGGTGGAGTGTTAAGAAGGTGAGCCGGTGTTCCGGAGAATTCAGTTCCCCTGTTTGGTGTTTTTTTCTTTCTGAGTGCTCACAATAATTATCCCAGACCAACCTATTTCTCACCCTCAAAGCACCCTAAATGGACATTCTTTAAATCTCATCATAGTTATGCACTACTTAATATGCTTATAACAAATACTGTTCATCACAACAAACACCCCCCCCCCACACACACACACAAGAAAGAAAAGCTAAAATTGAAAGTTTTCCCGGTGCCTCTGAGATAATTTTGTTGTTAATGTGTAGGAAGATTAATTGAATAATTACTACTGAACAACCTTTATAACCTACATTTTATATAACATATAGATGACACATTAATACTTAACGTTATGAAATATAGCTAGGCCTGTTTCAGATTACTTACCATGTTGGGATAATACATTTAAGTACAAGTATCCGTCTCTGGGCGAACAGGGCAAAATCTAAGAATGGAGGAAGATCGTTAAGAGAGAAACTGGACAAAATTGGATTAAATCTACCTGCTGGAAGACGCAAGGCTGCAAACGTTACCCTGCTGACGTCATTGGTAGAAGGTAAGTAGCGTTGAGTTCCTGTGGGGGCAATGGCTTGTGTTTAATGCTGCTGCACGTGGCGATTTAAAATCGGCATATGCGCTCATCCATGTAAATTGTCTAGTATTTGCCCCCCCAAGCAACAATACATTAAGGATATAGTATGTTTGTAATAATCAAATAAATATAAGGTGGAAAAGAGATTGGATTTTTGCAAGATTACACGCACCAGTTTCAGTCAGGTAACAGAACGTAACATTTATTTTTAACTATAGAATATACTACTAGAATAAATATTAGTATATATCTTCTAATCTGCTTCTCCAACACCATTCAACAGCACCATCATCATCAACAACAATAATAATGATAATATTTATTATTATTATTATTATTATTATTATTATTATTATTATTAGTAGTAGTAGTAGTAGTAGTAGTAGTAGTATCTGAGTAACTGTCCAGAGTATGCTGGAGCTCATTATATTCCGGGATAGGCTTCGATCCCCCTACGACTGTGACCTGAATAAGCGGGGCGAAAAGAAATACGGGAGGAATGATGGATGGATGATAATGACAATGAATATTATTGCATTAGCAAATAATAATCGAAATGACACGCAAAAGAAAACCTACGATAAAATATAAATGCTATGAGAGGTCTTCGGTGCTTTTGGATAAATCTATTTTATAGTAAAGTTAAAGTTGATTATTCTGTGCATTGCTATTTTTTTGCGCCTTGAGTTGTAAAGGTGAAAGCCTGAGACGGTTCATTGGTTTTTGTTAATGATTGTCGCTGAAGACAGAATGCAATATGCACCGTGCCTTATTGAGAGTTAGTTTCGTATGGTAATGAATCTAACTAAATCGATTATGTCTCCACGATAAAGAGATTTGGGACGGGACTGGCGTTACTCAGATTATAGTGATTATAGTTTAGGCAATTACAGTTAAAGGACATGTGTTTCTGAAGTGATGTTACTGTTTACTGTGCTCGGTTTCATTGAAAGCGCTCTGCTGGACCAGGGCTTAGAGCAAAGTCTAGACTTATGACAGGAAGGACTGCAGTTAAAATCCAACTTTTTCAGGAAATTAAAACCAAACACTTGAAATGATGGGATGACCCAGTGATTTTTACAATTAAAGTGTCCAAAGGAGAATAGATGTGCTATTAGCGATTAGAATGTGTTTCGGTTATGGACGGATGCCCTGTCCTTTGGTCTAGAACGGTAATTGAATGATAAATGTGCTAAGTGAAGGTGTTAATTGGGCTACATTTGGTGTCAGTAATTTAAAGCAATACTTTACCCACTCAACCTCATTTTCTTCTTCTTAGGCGAAGCCGTTCATCTTGCCAGAGATTTTGGTTATGTATGCGAGACCGAATTCCCAGCCAAGGCAGTAGCCGAATATGTAAACCGCCAGCATTCCGACCCAAATGAACAGGTCCAAAGGAAAAATATGTTGCTGGCAACGAAGTAAGTCGTGCATTTTTTGTTTATGAGTGACCAAAAAGTTAATGTTAGTTTTACATTTATTTACTTTATTAAATGTATTATTTACTTTATTTATTTATTTACATGTAATATGTATAAATACATAATTATACCTAAACGCACACTTCATTTCATTATATTTTGTTTGCTATTTTGTATTTTAGCAATATTATTTAGCTTTTGTACTATGGTCTTCAAAATTTGTTTAAGGTCTGAGTAATTGAAGTGAACCACAATGGCAGCCGTGTAACCACCCCAGGGAAATACTTAATGTTCGCATGACAAGCATACTTATAATGAAGAACAGCTAAGGAGGAAAACAATAATTACTTAATCACGTATAAAACAACGAAAGTTCAATTTCGGGTAGATGAGCAAACGGTCCAAATGAAAAGAAGAATATTTGCCGGGGCGATAGTTGAACTCCTCTCTGTGCTGATATGTCGAGTGATGGTATTTGGCTTTGATCGAACATCTGTCAGTTGTAATTGTCCAGTTCATTGGACGTCACATGGATAATTTCACTAGCACAAGCGCACATCCCACCAAGTGCTGAGCTAAAGCATAACTTACCCAAAGAAAGTGTTTTATTTAATATCTGATTGGCTCATTTGTGAATGCAATTCAGTACATTACGCCGCCACCTCATCACACGTTGAATTATGTCTCCTTCTAGACAAATCTGCAAAGAATTCACCGACCTCCTCTCCCAGGACCGTTCGCCTCTGGGGAATTCTCGCCCGCAGCCTATACTCGAGCCGGGAATTCAGAGTTGTTTGACACACTTCAGTCTAATTTCCCACGGATTCGGGACGCCGGCAGTGTGCGCAGCCGTCACTGCGCTGCAGAACTATCTGACTGAGGCCATTAAAGCGATGGACAAAATGTACCTCAATACTAATTCGACCAACCACTCCGAATCCGGTACTAAAGGTGGAGACAAAGATGAGAAGCACAGAAAATGACTGGTGACCATCAGACCGCTGCACAAATCGCATTCCAAATACACTAGTGATCAAGACGACCATGTGCCACTTCCCGATATCGGTTCTCTTTCCACCCGTTTTATTATTTCCTTTTTTATTTTTAAAACCACAAATCTGTCTGGGTTTCGTGAAAAGACAACCACACATAAGAAGAAGAAATGAGGGTGACAGTGATATTCACGAACCAGTTTCTTCCTGCACCAAGAAGAAACTCAAATCACCCAGGAGGACTTTTATCAGACTTTTTTATGAGCTACATGGGGCTGATATGTAGCCCCCATTCTCAATCGACGATTGTAGCCATCTAACAAAAGGAAACAGAAAGATTTTCAATCAGTGTTGAGAATAATAAACTTCAAGGGGTCTCTTAATTCCACGTCTTCACATAAAAACTGTTCACTCTGAGACCAACTTGAACTTTGAATTTCAACACGATTCACGGTTAAATGAGGGAATCTGTGTTCATGTATGTATATATTTATTTATGTGTAATTTAACGGGAACTGTACATATGGGGCGTCTGTTGATCTTTTTATTTATCTGGTGCCTCCTGTTTTAGTGAGTTTGAATATTCACTAGTTCTTCACGTGATTTTGCAGGTCTTTATTTTATTTTTTTAACAAAACTTTTTTCCCCTCTGGGATACTTCGACTCAGCCCTCTTGTAGCATGTTAAAGCGTCACTGAAGCAAATGAACAAACTGAATAGAAAGTAAACGTCTATATCATACATATGCCATACTTCGTTTGAAAAAAAAATTACAGAAGACCCCTACAAGGATAATTTTATGTTAATAATCTCTTAGTTTATGGGTTTGTGTGTGTTGTGCCAACCAGAATAATTTCCATCGATTGTTCGTTCCTTGAAGCACCATGAGAGCAATAAATGGACTATTGTCCTCAACTATTTCTTGTTTGAGAATTTCAGAACATTTGGGACCATCTAATATCTTGTAGCCTATGTCCAATGTTTAATTGGAGACGATTTTATCTGTATTGTGCTGGCAATAGTTCACATGCCTGTCAATGTATTATAGTAATTTGTTGCCCAGGAAAAAAATAAATATTTGATACACTTCATGTAATTTTTATTGTTCGTCAGAATATATATATATTCGTACTTGGATTGAACACTATTTTATTAACTGAATATAACTCTCCAACAATATAATAATAATAATAATAATAATAATACAAATAACAATACTTGTTGTTATTATTATTATTATTGCTGTTGTAAAGAATCGTTCTGCTTTTAAAATCAGCCAGAAGTACAAGCTTGGGTTAAGGGTTATTGCATTAAATTTATGTATCGCTACGCTGTCAGTGGGTCATTTTGTTTTGACACGTGCATTCACTAATTCTCAATACGCGACAGTATAATATGCTATACAGTATAGTGTAATAATATCAAATTCTTGATATATCCTGACTTTCGTACAACTACTGGCGTAGCATATAGGCTTCTACAATCACATTGCAAGTATTGCGTGATACTTCAATATAATTCTACTTTTGTGAGCATCGTTAGCTAAGCTGGAATTAAAATAATGCTTCATTGTTTTTAAACTTGGTACCTCGAAATCAATCTCCACTGAGGCGCAGAGAACTGGCTGCGCTTCCCCTTTTCGCAGTGATCAGCCTCGTTACCTTATGCTTGTGTCTGTAGCATTGGCGAAAGATCCACCTAACAAGCAGGTCTATTCTTCGTCGTACCCGGGATTAGTTCGACGAGTGTCGATGTTGCTGTCGGTGGTGCCCTTTGCTTTTATTCATTCATTGACCAAATTTCAAATAAGCTGATGGAAGTGGAACTGTACACGTCCTTTTTGCAATGCAGATTGCGGCAGCAAGTGAGACGAGCCACTGCCTGTTGGGGCTGTGTTTGTTGGCTTCATCCTCAGATGGGATCCCTAACCTCAGGCGCATTTTCTCACTTTGAAATAGGGATACCCACTGCTCTCGTTGTTTCGACGTGCGAGAAATTATAGTCACTTTAAATGGGAATTATTTAAAGAGCATTCAGTGGAATTACGAATTACCTCGCTTCTGTATTGTTAGCATTAACGCCATTTAGACTAACTGAATTCTCAGTGTTTCTGTGTGCAAAACGAAATCATTTTCAACAGTATATGTCAACAGGATTTGCTGCATGAAATTGTCTGATTAAATGTTTATAAGTTTCAATATACGTATAAGTAAGTACAATTTGTGTTTACGTTCTTACAGAGCTTGTGAATAAACATGACATAATCAATTTATCTGGGAAATTTGTGCTTTACTGCAAATGTTCCAACCGGTAGACTAACTTTACCGTAATGTTTAGCAGCACGAGCGTCACGTGTAAAGCACCAGAGTGAAATTCGAGTGGATTGCAATATCCTGCTGAATTTGGCTAATTCTCTCAGTATCCACGAGCTCTATCCATTATACATGATTATACTGTAATAATCAACACGTGCCCCCAAACCATTAGCCACTTTTTGTGTATTATATTGCGCATCTGCTTTAGAACCGATTTAGACTCAAATAAACTAGAATAAAAAGTCCGAAAATCTAAATCTGACGTAATATAAAGAAAATAAAGGGAGTTTGCTTATATATCTGTCTTAAGTTAAGGTAGACGCGCGCGCGCACACACACACACACACACAGAATAATTCAACTTGCCTGTATAGTATCCCCAAAAATGTACACTGCTCACAAAAAGTAAGGGGATATTTTGTTTTATTATTACTAATTTTGTGTGAGTAGTGTGTTTAGTTGCATTGAAATGTTCTGATTCTTGGCCTTACCTACCTTACAGTATCTGACAGAATGATGCAGCTGAATACACTGTATGGGAATAAGGTATGGGGTTCAGTCCGCTAACATAGCCCATCCAAATAAATCCCTGTATGTAAAATTAGTTGTTAAAACCCAAATGCCATGCAGCCAGTATATGAGTAATTTTTAGTTTGTAAATAATAGTCCCAGTGAAATGAAAGGGAGGCAAGTGCTAAAACATGAAAAGAGTGTCCTCAGTCAGTTGGATCTGAGGCTCACTAACCTTGTTAAAGTCAAATCTGATATCTCTCGCATTGGCATTATTGAAATCCAATATCGAATTCTACTTAGTAAATTAAGATGTTATTTGGAACTAAACAGGGGATACATACTAATGGAGCATCTCCTCACAGTCAGATTTCTAAAATAGAAACAGGCCAGAAACTGACAGAATACATTATTTAATTATTAAATAGCGAATTCACATCTCTTTGCTTGCTCATTGTAGACTGGATGAGGTCAGGACAAATTACATGTAGAATATACACATTTTCTTCTTTACCCTAAAAAAATAATTTCAAAAATGGACGCAATTTTAAATTCAAATGCCAAATTCCAGGAGACACTGAAATGGCCAGGGTGTGTAACATCCCAATACCCAAACACCCTGCCCCCTACACCTTTGCCCCACCCCCAAACACTAGCCTTTAGCCAAAATATGTTGTTTGTGGTTTGTTTGCTATTTTATTTAGCATTTTAATGACGTAATCAAAATATCATTTTAGACTGCATCCTATTGGGTAATGTAACATATAAAACAGAACTAAGCAATATGGACGAACTTCTCAGTGACCAAGTTTATTTGTTTACTAGTTGTTGGTACATAATTGTTGCAGTTGTTATTGAGTTAATTTGCTACTAAAGTCACAATAAAATGAGGCAGTGAAACATATGAATATTAAGAATAAAGCAAACCGAAAGTTGTATTATCAAAAACCCTTATATGAATTTCAATTACTTTGC
Source organism: Parotocinclus haroldoi (assembly GCA_034779995.1). NCBI lineage: Eukaryota > Metazoa > Chordata > Actinopteri > Siluriformes > Loricariidae > Parotocinclus > Parotocinclus haroldoi. The sequence goes on along the minus strand of JAUZST010000105.1, from coordinate 116,119 downwards.
GCTTGTTAGTGGTGAACCATGACTTAATTTGCTCAGACATAACCACTGCCTTTGGAGTAAGGTTTTGAGAAGGCGTGAAGGTGCGTGTCATTTACTGTTTGACCAAACGCCAAAGTGAATCATGTTACATGACTATACATTTTTGTGATAGAGCACAAAACGCCTAATTGCACTCGACTCTTAACCTCGGCCCTGGTTGTTCAGGGTCTCGCCCCACAACTGACCCCAATCGTGAGAGCTGAGTGGCGGCGATAGAAAGATGCCAAAAGGTCACAGACATCACCAAATTACTCGCGATTGGGCAACACATTAAGGAAATCGATTAGAAAACAGTAAGGCTTTGGATAGAAACAAACACACACACACACACACACACACACGCACACACACATATATATTTATTCCTATATTCATATATTTAAATATAACTAAGGAGGTACTGTGGAACTAAGACATTAGCAGCACATTATTTAAAGTATTGCTATTTGCAAGTTGAATCACTGCAAAACAAACTTGCTTTAGAACATTTGGATTGAGATCTGGGGAAATTTGGGCTACATGGCAACACCTTGAACTCTTTGCCTTGTGTTTCAAACTACTACTGGGTGCTACACTCTACTGAAAGATGTGACTACCATGAATGCTGAACCTGTGTATATTTAGGTTGGTGGCACATCAAATTAAGTCAACATTAATTATTGGACCTAAAGTTTCATAGCTCAAAAAAATTCCCAGAGCAGCACAATCCTTAGACCTGTTCTTACCACAGTGGTAATCCTGTTGTCACTATTTCTCTACATAAAAAGGCATAAATGTACCTGGTCATCAACTTCTATAAAAGAAAATGGGATGCATTGAATCCGATGACCTTCTCCCTTTGCTCCAAGGTCTAGTTCGAGAGCTTTTGTGTTCATTGTAGTTGCTTTTGATAATGAACAGTGTGAGTATGGGCACTCTCAGTCCTCTGCAGCTATGCAGCCCTAGCAATACACTTAGCCAGAGTGCTGCAGTAACCCTTCTGTCAGATGCACCAAATGGAATAACCTACACTGCATTTATGCATCAGTGAGCTTTGGGAATCCAATACCCTTAGACTGATTCATGGTTTACTTGACCACGGTCACTAGGTGCTCAATATGGCTGATAGTAGTATTCAAAAACTTGTCCTGTCAGAGCTGATCCACCCCACAAAAGTGTTTGACCATAACAATTTAGACCACATGAGGGGTCAAGCAGATTTTTCAAGTATCCCACATATCAGCTATGAAAACTGACTTATCGATTATAGTCTAATATATTCTAAACCATGACATGCGCAGCTGTGATTATATAATCAAAGTTATTAATTTATTATGAAGTTTAGGCTCAGTATATATTTGCTCTGTATGTTTGTGCTTTTATTTATTTGACATATATATGTGTGTGCTTGACTCTGTAGTTGTTTTGTAGTTTTCACAGCACAACCACATAAAACAAAACCGGCTAACTTGCACAGCAGTCAGAACACGAGATATGAACACAATTCTAAAGTAACTAAGTAAATAACCTGAATTAATAAAGTTAATTTTTATTTTTACTTTAGACACTGATATACGTACTATAAGAGACACTGCAATAGAATGTTATCATGAGTAATTGTTCATTAGTTTTATGGCCTGTTGGAAAAATTATTTTAGTTTTTGTTGTTGTTTATGTTGTTTGTTACCAGGCAGAGTTTATAGTATTAACACTACACTGTTAGTACTCATTTTAGAATGTGATAGAACAGGTAGAAGCAGTGTATTTTAAGCATAATGTAATTTATCATATAGCCTTTAGGTGGCTAATATTTAATCACATGTGAATTAATATTTCATATTTGGGTTTATCCTACTATAATGGTAACTTACAATGATTGGCCAATAGGTTATTGTATTTAGCATAATGTACTGGCAAAATCAATGTACAATTGACGCCAATATTTTTTATACCATAGTATGTATTAATGAATTATGAATTAAATTAAACGATGTAAATATGTACATATTTACTTCTATATTTATATTATATGTACTACAGTAAAATAAGTTAGCAGTACTCGTTATAAATTCAGTAAATAATTACAGTAGGATATAGCCATGTAGTGTTAATTTAGTATTTTTAACAGGCATTTTTAAATGTTTCAACACAATTTGCAGTGTATATCAGAAAGCAATTTGGCATTGTATTGACTTTACTGTTCTTTAAGATGCGCTGTTTTAAAACACAGAAATGGCTTCTTTTAACCTAGGAAAATCCTAAGCAATAGCAAACTGTGTGTTTGGTAAAAACGTAGTTGAATGCAGCACTGTATATGTGCACATAACCAAAATAAAGGACACATAGTTGTGCTAATGGCTCCTTTACTGCTTAATGTAGTTTATATTCCGGTTTGTGCATCGCGCCCCCCTTCTCGCCTAGTCAGCCGGGGGGATTGTCGCCGCAAGCCAAACATATGCTTCTTTCCATTGCACTAATCCAAATTCAGCGTGGAGGAATAATTGCTCGAGTGGCCAAGGTTTCGCTGGGCTTTGTCACTTGCTGGCTGTCGTCAGCCAGGCACACGCCATTTCAATCAATTTTTTGAGTGCCGTCTCTTTTTATCAAACCTTAGACCTTGCAAATTATGTGAACATTTAACAAACTGCTTCACGCTTCATAAAAGACTTAAACCTGCTCTATCTCCCTCTCTGTCAAATACACACATACAGGCTTCAGATACATCAACAACCCCGAGTAAGAAAAGTGCGTGGATTATCCACCCTGTGTGTATACGTACACACTGCTTACAAAATTAGTGGATATTTAAAAATGAATATGCAGCGTTTAAAAATAGGCATTTGTTGATATATTATATATTATTTGATTTTATTTCATAATAGAGCACCAGAAAAGCAAATGAAAAATGAAAGAAAGTTGTTCAATTACGTAAATGAGATGCAAACTCAGTTATCGTGCTTAAGTAGCAAGAAATATATTCATGTGGGTGAACAGAAGCATGTAAAACTGGACGAGGGTGCCCCCACATTGACTATTCAGTAGGGTGTTTGGTCACCCAAGACTGCCAAAAGACACTGACAGCAATGGGGAATGGACTGAATCAGCTTGTCCAGCAGCTCTTGTGGGATCCTCTACCACTTTTGCTCCAGGGCAACTTCCAGCACAAAAATTGGTGTGGGAGGCATTGGACGGTTTGCCAGATGTCTTCCTAGTATTTCCCAAGCATGTTCAATAGGACAGAACGGAGAACATGAAGGCCAGTTCATGCGTTTGATTCCTGCCCCCTGCATGTTGTAGATGAGATGTGCACGATGGGGCCTTGCATTACCGTCCATGAGAAGAAAGTTGTTTCCAACTTCTCCAGCATAGGGCACCACTATAGGGTACAGGACCACATCTCTGTATCTGACAGCAGTCAGAGCTCCATTTATGATAATGATGCCAACCCAGACCATGATTCCACCACCACCAAACAAGTCCCTTTCTCACATGAAATGTGGATTATCCAATGGTCCCTGGGAAAAAAAATCATGCCTGAAACAACGAATTGCTTGTTATAATTGTGCACCTTTTTAGGAATGTGTTACAGGCCTAAAATGCAGGAATGGATGTATGTTAAGATAGGAAATAGGCAAAACATAAAATATCTTGGGTTCACACTGTCTGCAATGAAACAAAAGTTTAAGCAAATGTAAGGAACACTACACTTACATTGTTCATATTTATTGGCTTTAAATAGTTTTTATTTATTAAAAATATGTGTTTGGTATCAGTATTGATAACCTAGTTTTTGCCCACAAATTGATTTGATCCCCCATCACTATCGCTGAGTTTATGAGCTACTCAAACTAATAAAATCTGCCTACGCAGTCATGCCTTTGACTGTGGAAGGAAATGGAATACTTCGAGTAAATCCACATGAACACTTGGTGAAAATTAAAGAAAGAACATAGGTCGCTCAACAAGGGTCCAACCCATACTTTACAGTTATATTCTCTATTTTTTATATACCTATATATATATATACAGTTTTATCTTCTGAGTTTTATTATTCCTGTCTTGAGATTACATTATCTCTAACTGATTAATCTACATCTATCTATCTATCTATCTATCTATCTATCTATCTATCTATCTATCTATCTATCTATCTATCTATCTATCTATCTATCTTTCTTTGTCAATATTTATTTATTTATTATGTTTGTTTAAACTATTGCAATAAAATTCTTCATTAGATAACTTATTCATTAGATTCTGATAAGCTGCCCAAGGAGGATGGATTTCTTCTTGTGACGTGAGAGTTTTTTTTCCTTTTCACTCTCGCCATATGCTTGGCCATTTTGGACATTGGTATGAGATAATAAATAATCATAGAAAAATGTAAAGCTGCTTTGAGACTTTTTAGTGTCGCAGTGCTCTTTAACGATACAGTATACATTTGACTGACAAATTCAGACAGGTTGTTGCTTTCAGTTTCTTCTTCTTTAATAAATGGTTTGGTCTTTTGTTGAAAAAATCCTTTCGGGTCACGATGTTCTGCTCTATAAACTACACCTGCCTAACACAGAAATCAATGCATTAGAAAACCTCCCACTTCCTTTACAGTTGACACTGTTATTGTCACTTAGTCACACAGATAGTCTTGTCCGTGGCAAACTAATGAGCACAGTCTGAAACAAACAAGTTCAATGTTTTCGTTTGATCTGATCAGGGAATATGCTTCGTGAGACTTTATTACGTTAATACACCATTTGGTAGTAATACTTCTAATGGAGACCTCATATAAACCTCGGCTGTTTCGGCCCTTCCTAAACTGCTGTCAAGCTCTCCGCACATAAATGGGGTCCTTTTTAAAACTAATATTTAACGATTTGCGAAAGGACTCTTAGTTTATTGTGTTCAAGCGAATATGTCAGAGAATAAAGTATATATGAATTAAAATATGTTTTCCGGTGGCGACGTGGATATATTTTTCTTGTCTCAAAGTGTTAATAATAATTTTAAGATAAGAATTTTAAGTATCTCCTTATCTTTATGAGCAGCATAATTAGCCTTAACTGTAAATTGTATTACAGATGTACTTAGTTTTGTTTTACCAATGGAATTGTAGAATTGTAAAACGTCCGTGCCAATATAATTTTTTTAATTCGTTCAATCCAACCTAATTATAAATAATAGCATATAGGCCTATTCTGTTGTTAAATTTAATGAAAACATATTCATTTTGTTGTGGGTAAATATTGTAATATTTGATTCATATGAAGCACTCGTGTTCTTAGTTTTGTGAATTACCATGCGCGTGTCTGCATGTGTGCACGGTTCACAGTCCCTCTTATATCTTATGCAGATTACCTGTTGCTATGCTGTTGCTCACCTGTGTCTGTTGCTGTACCTTTTCCAAAGTTCGCTTATACTATCAGCACACCTACTTGAATAGTATCTCGTATGTCATAGAATTCTTCATTTGGTTCAATTAACTATTATTGAAATTGTAGGCAATAATGCGTTATGTACCGGTAAATTTGACATTACATTGGAATATAACACCAATATCCAGTTATTTCGAATGTCAGTAAGTTTGGCCGAGCCTTATTATTATTATTATTATTATTATTATTATTATTATTATTATTATTATTATTATTATCTTATTGTTTTTGTTATATCATAACTAGTATCACTAAGTAAATGATAGTTGTAATTGTTGCTCTTTTTCGTTTACAACTATACAAAATTGAATTAAACTGAAACTTGAAATAGTGAAGTGAAGTGAAATCGAAAAAATAAACTGGAACGTTAGCTTTTACATGCAGTTTTGTAGAGATATCCAAATTTGATATTAAAGTCCTGTCACATAGATTTGATAATTGACATCACAATGCAGTCATTTTTCTATGATCCGAAAAAGGTCCAACGTTTGGGTTCAACAGGCTCACGATTGTCAAGATATTACACAAAATAAATATAACTTTTTCTTAATTTTATCCAGATAGTTTAAATATTTCAGCAGACACCTCCGAATGAACAAACCGACGAATAAAAGATCAAACGAAAAAACGTATGCAATATGATTTTGTAGTCTGTCGTTTTGAGATAGCTACCACACCTTACAAGCGATCGCCTGCAGCAATGTTGACCCACTAACACGCTTTAAGGTCTGTGTAGGGTTAATGCATGGTAATCAGTCACAAATACGGTTTGAGCTCTGAATGTTGAGCAGCACTGTTAACAACATCTTTAACTCATTTAATATGTGCTTTTCATTTAGTAGATATATAGCCTAAGTCTTAAATAATAGTCTTTTCCCTTTCTTTTCTTATTTAACATGTAATTAATTGATTTATAGTCTGTATATCATATGTTGTAATTGTATCATAGAGGTGGCAGCAGCAGTAGTGGTAGCTTTAAACAGTAATAAAATAAACTCAGCAAAACTACAATATGTCTGCAATTTGTTTATTTAACGTTGCATCGATACATGTCAGACAAATTCACATTGCTGTTCAGCGACTAAGCAACTCATGTCTTTGGAGTATTGGGAGGAAACGATGTAGGCCTACCTATCCACGCGGAGAATATGCAAACTCTACATAGGCGGAGTCCAAGGTCAGGTTCGAGCAGGGGATCTCTGGGGGTGTGACACGAATTCGGTACCAGCTTGTGCAACTGTCCAGTCCCATGCAGTCCTTAAGTGTATGTGTGTGCTTGTGAGGAAATGACTCTTAAGGAATAATTTATTTACTTCATTTTCATGATCTGCTCAACGGTGATAAAAATCGACCACTTTTTCAGATTGTTTAACGCTTCGGGGTTTACTGTTTTCCTTCTGAATAAATAAATATACAAAAATAAAAATAAAATCATAATATCAAGAACACTGTTTGTCAGTACTACACTGTAATTGACAGAAACCCCGTATAAGAGATTTTCTGTAGTAGTCTAAATCAGTGATGAAAATAGACTATTCGCTTAGAGAGAGAGAGAGAGAGAGAGAGAGAGAGAGAGAGAGAGAGAGAGAGAGAGAGAGAGAGAGAGAGAGAGAGA
>JAUZST010000105.1:78377-99296 GCA_034779995.1 Parotocinclus haroldoi | reverse complement strand
GTGTGTGTGTGTGTGTGTGTGTGTGTGTGTGTGTGTGTGTGTGTGTGTGTGTGTGTGTGTGTGTGTGTGCGTGTTTGCGTGTGTGTGTCTTTAACACCCCACCCCCAGCACCTTCTAATACTATAAAATCTATCCTCTGATGAAGAGACTAAAAAGGGGGTTTGGCACATTCACAGAACAATGCCTATGGCCTGAAATTGGGTGGGGGATGGGAGGGGAAAGGAGGTAGTGATAGCAAATAACTTAATCCTCCAAATAAAGGATAAGTCCAGCGTTTAAGTGGGGCCAGCTTTAGAACCCTTACCAAAGGCACAAATACTTCCCAGAATACCTCCCCAATGGCAATGTGCAAATCATTTTCAGAACCGGCATACTTACCTCCTGCACTTTCGGATACTTTTTCTTACATTATTCAATTTAGCAAACATTATTAAGAGAAAATAGTAGGAGAGATCATGAAATGGACAGTTGATGTTACTGTAATTTCTGCCTGGTCAGTGATTAAATATTAAAAAGTTGCTTTATTTCACCAAGTTATGCAAGTACAATTTCTCATTTTTAAGTTCCAGGCTAATAAGATTTGATAAAATAATTCAGTAATGTGCCCGTCTTTAAGCATTCTATATTTGTCAACTTATATTCTGTTTATTTTACATGTACGGACTGCAGTTTATCTGCTTTTCTACGTTGTTAGTCTTGTTTACTTTGCTCTCTATCAGTCAGGAACCCCACAGGCCCAGCACAGATCAGGTACGATTTGGGTGGTGGATCATTCTCAGCACTGCAGTGACACTGACATGCTGGTGGTGTGTTACCCACTGGTATGAGTGGATCAGACATGGCAGTGCTGCTGGAGTTTTAAACCATCTCAGCGTGACTGCTGCATTAAAAATAGGCCACGAGCCAAAAATATCCATTCACCAGCATGCTGTAGGTACTGATGAACAATTAGAGGGTGATTAACACATACTCACTTGACTCAAATAAAACATAAATAATGTCTCTGTATCTGATTCACTTACGATGCATGGCAAATGACTCAATTTAAACTTTGTAAAATAATGTAAAATAATCCTCCCTTAAAGACGCAGACCACAAATATATTTGAATTCAATGGCAGTGATTATATAAATCTTTAATTTGCTCTTCAGGACTATTTACCCATGAACAGAGCCGAGAGTGTTTGTGTACTGCATGTTAGTGACTACTGTTGGGGGGAACAACTATCACCCCAAAACTATAGCAGATTGACATATATGTAGGGAAGAGAATTGAAAGATTACGATACAGGACTGTGGACCAGAAGGTACGCCAAGCTGTCACTGTTGAGTCCTTGAGAAAAGCCTTTAACCCCCAATTGCTTGGATTATTGGATTATATTAGTTGAATAAACGACTGCTAAATGACTAAATGTCAACCAGTTGGCTTGAGCTTTGAGACAAGGTGCGTTATTATGCAGGGAGTGGCTTTTGGAAGACTATTATAAAAAGATAACCATAATAAGCAACAATACTATCCTAATCTTATAAACAATATAATTCCCAAGTCAGTTACACCACCACCATCTTGTACTGTTCATAGAAGGTGGGGGGGGGGGGGGTTCATGGGTTTTATGCATTTCCCTTCTTTATCTTGCTGGAGAAATCAACATTTTTATAATACTCAAATGTCACATTTTGGTGATGCTGCTGTAGCCCATCATCCTAAGGGTTCAGCATGTTGGGCATTAAGACGTGCCTTTCTGATCATAGTCTGATTTTCAGGTCATATATACTGTACTGTAGCCTCCAGTCAGCAAGCCTGGCCTTCCCACAAAACAGTTTCTTACTGAGTGTTTTATTTTTTTCATACAAATTTAGACCATTTAAACCTCTACCTTAGAGATTGTTGGCCAGGAAATATGATTATTCAATCTCCTAATTGCAATGTGAACAAAGAGAGATGGGAGCACAGGTACATACTTTTAATCTCACACATTATATGTATTTGGTGAATGAATGTTTGCATTATCCACAGGTCTCAGCACAGCGCTCCTCGCTATCCTGTCCAGCGTGACTCAGTGGAGCAGTTGCGTTTAGTGTGGCATCTGCTTCCTGCAGAGTTTGGCCTGCCCTGCAGCCCTCTGTCTCATTTCAGCCAGCTTGCAGTCTTGTTCATCGTCATTATCCTAACTTGGTTTCTTCGCCTCTACATACACTATTGCAGCCAGTGGTTTTACCTCCATGCTAGAGATATACCTGTCAACAGGTGAGAGAGACATAAAGGGGATAGTATGTGACTTCCTGTTTTATTAGCAACGGCAACAAGATTTCATAAAAGATCTAAAGTATCTCACAAAAGAGAATTATGTTAATATTTTATTCTATATTTTCATGGGACAACACTGATCCCCTCAAAATAGCTCAACACACAGCCATTAATGTCAAAAACACTGGCAACATCCCTATCTGATCCCTATTTTCCAGCACTGCCTTAACTCTCTTGGGCATGGAGTTCCCTTGAGCTTTACATGTTGCCAGTGGAAAACTCTTCCACTGGTACACTCCTCCACCTTCAGATCTAGAGACATGCTTGATCTTTACCCTCAGTTTCTTTAGCAAGGCAGTCGTCTTATTGGAGGTGTGTTTGGGGTCATTATCTTTGCTGTCTTGCAGCCCAGTTTGCAAAGAGAGGGGATCATGTTCTGGCTTGTAACTCCCAACAGCCAGTAGCACTCATGCAGAACCAAATCATGAAATTCCCACATTTGCCTTTGTACTCCTCACCAGGTTACCACCACACACACTTGACGCCATCTGAACCAAACCAGTTTATCATGGTATCATCAGACCACAGGACGTGATTCTAGTAATCCATGTCCTTAGTCTGCTTGTCTTCAGCAAATTGTTTGTGTGCTTTGCTGTGCATCATCTTTAGAAGGGGCATCCTTCCGGGAAGGCAACCATGCAGACCAGTTTGGTACAGTGTGTGCCGTATGGTCTGAGCACTGACAAGTTGACCCTCCATCCCTTTGAACTTTGCAGCAATCCAGTGTCTATTTTCAAAAGCCAAGCTCTGGATATGATTCTGAGCACATGCGCTCAGCTTCTTTGGTCGATCATGTTGTTGCTAATATTCTTATAGCCCAGGCCATCTTTATATAGAGCAGCAGTTCTTTTTTTCAGATTCTCAGAGATTTTTTTGCCACGAGGCGCCAGTGACCAGCATGATAGAGTGTGCGATCGATAATTTAAAAATTAACACATCTGCTCCCCATTCACACCAGAGACCTTGTAAGACTAACGAGTCACATGATTCCAGGGAGGAAAACTGCTAATTGGGCACAATTTGCCCATTTTCACTTAGGGGTGTACTCACTTTTACTGGCAGCAGTTTTAACATTAATAGCTGTGTGTTAAGTCATTTTTAGGAGAAGAGTTCAAGAGACAAACAGTGCAGTGTGAGATGGAACACTGGGCAAATGAGTTGGGGCAATTGGACCATTGGTCAGGGCTAAAAAGAAAATGAAAGCTGCAAGTACAACCCCCTTTTTGAGGAAATCCTGCAGGCCCATGCTAGCTAGCTGAATGCAACTGACACAGAACGCACTGTCAAAGGTCAGAGCCATGGCATGAATCTAATACATTTTAAAGTTCTTTTTTGGTCACCACAACATTCGACAAGACTCGACATATCCAAACAACCTAACGCATATAATTAAATCTTAAATAGGTAAACATATATGTTCAAATGAGAGAAGCCAGGACAAATAAATACAGCAACAAAGAGTAACAAATAGTTATGCGGTACTCCCTGTTTCTTTATGCCTGCTGTTCACTCCCTCTGTAGGTTTCGTTTTCATGCCTACACAGTGGATCTGGTGTATCAGAGCTCTCTCCTGACCACGCTTGAGGAGCTGCTGCTGGTGCTGCTAGGACCCTTGACCTTGAATGCAACTATGTTCCTGTTGCTTCTGATCAGATGGCTCTGTCAGTTACTGCTTGGATCAACACCATCCCTCCTGTCAAAGCTGATCATGACTGTGGGAGTGTGGACAGTGCTAAACCCTCTGGCAATCTTAACTGTGGATGCCTTCCTCGGGGTAAGTCACAGAATATCACATGGGCACTTTAAACAGAAGTTACCACATGGTTGTAGCAAAGTGTCTCGAGAGATATAAAGTAAAAACAGTTTGAGAAAGAAAGTTGAGATCTGTTTTTTCTTTTTACTTCCAGACATCTTACATAGTTTTCTCTGAAGCATCAATGCGTATATTTGCATCATCATAACACTGATATGATGAATAAGGACTTGTGGTCATCTGTCCATTCTGAACTGTGTTTCATAGGATCTGTGCATCACTGTGCTCTATGTATGTGTGTGTGTGTGTGTGTGTGTGTGTGTGTGTGTGTGTACGCGTGTGTTCCAGCGTTTGGCTCACAGTGCAGAAGAGCCAGTGGCCGATGCTGCTAAGCTTTACTGGCACTTTCATTATACTGAACAGTCTGGCACATCTGGCGTCATCATTACAATATTTCTGTACACTGTCCTCTTCGTCATGTCCTTCATCATGCTTTCCATCTACTTCCTAAGGTATGCCTACAGCTCAAAATTTCAGGTCATGTCCAAAGCTGTGACTTGCAAATTTTGCCTATCTATGTCTTCGTGCACCTGACACAACTAGTACAATTATTAATATGCTTGCTGTGCTATAATAAATCTTATATCAATCATGTCCATAAGCAGCGTTGACAACTCTGGGCTCAGAGGCATTTAGGATGGATCATAACAATGTTGTGTTGTCGTCAGATGAATCAATATTCAAGGTCTTTTTAAAAATAAATACATTTGATGTGCTCTGGACATGGCATCCAAAAGTTGATCAGACAAAACATTAAATATCTAGCCAATGTAAGAAACAGTGATTTTTTTCCTTTGCATTTTCCATACTGCCTGAGCTTTGTTTCCGAATTGGGGTTGTAGTTACCAGTTAGCTGTTGTACAGGTTGACGTGGGCTGAAGTGCATTCAAGCGTAATACATCCTTAGGTTTAACTCAATCTCAGCGGGAGGCAGGTTAGGTACGTGGGATGTAACTTGTCTTTTTAGTTACTGATCTAATTGATTATATTAATAATGTTATTATACCATGATCATACCTCATTCAATTTTTTATCTGCTTGATCCTTAAGTGGGTAATGGAAACACCCCTAGACAGGGTGCCAGTCAATCGTACGTCAACCTCCGTGTATTTGCCTATTTTGCCACAGTAACTGATGCAAATATTTTATCAGATTAGTTTCGATAGAAAACTAGAAAACTACTTGTTTTTAACTGAGTCTATTCATATTGAAAAAACACAGCTAAGAATTATGCACATTCATTCTAGCAAGCACCTATGTGATATATAGACATATAGAAACCTACTCTTGGTGATATTTTCCTAATTTGAACAAACAAACCAGCAGTGCAGTTTTGCCGAGTGCCAAAACCCTTGGGAAAATAGTCTTTGCAATCGTTCTCTTTTTTTTAACCCTGCGCTAATTCAAACTAAGGATTTGGACAAAAAGGCAGATATTGTCTCTAGTTAGAATCTATGCTGTCTTTATGTCTGATAAAATAATATATAGAGTCTTTGCTGTCTCTGTCTTATGGCTGGGACAGAAACAATCACTGAATGTAGGTCAGTGGCCTGCTCAGGACTCAGCATGCTCTGTGGTTTTGCATGCTCCTATGGACTGCCTGAAGAGAGACTCTGACACAATGGCTGACCTAGTTCCATAATACTGCCTAGGGCTGCATGTATACATAGAAAGTACTATCTGTTTTTAATTACATTTTATCAGGTCCATCAATTAAAAAAAAGTTTCTGTTCTTGAGTTTATGTATAAAATGACATGTTAAACACGAACACAGATAACAATACGTAAAAAAAAATCAAACATATACCATAGTGTATATAAACACTTTCAAACAGTATTATTGTTGACTGGAGTATAGTGAGCCATGCTGTCTGTGCAATCAAAAGTCACTGTCACTTAGTGTTTTAGTTCCTGGAGAATAATAGTAGAGAAATCAGGACTCAAGGCTTGTTTTCCTCTTTCTCTTACTGAACACAATTAATAGTATGAGAATTGTTGTCTAAACCTGATTCAGTTTGTGTTGTATGAAAGTTTTTATTAAGGTTTAGTCATTTTAATCATGAATAATATGAAGAAGGTAACATGCTAAACTGAAATACAGTACGCTGACAATAACCAGCTGATTTAAATGTGCTATGTAGAAATGATCTTTAACATTTGCCAGTAAATTTGCTTCAATCTTTTTTCATTGTTTTGTTATGAGCATTTCCCCCAGGGCTTGTGTCCAACCCAAATCAAGCACTGCAGCCACTCACAATGGCTTCTCAATTCTCTTATTTGTTCCAAGATTCACATTAAGTACCGAAAAACAAGTACTGAGCAAATTTTCACTATAATGAATAATGTCATTTGAATCAATCCATTCCAGACCCCCAGAAAATCCACACTGTGTGAGGCATTATATGCATGAATGGGGTTGTATTGTACCTGTACATGAGCTCCCTGATTTACAATTGGGATATGTATGATAATAATAATTATAATATCAGTTAGCTGTGTTTAGAGTATCACACTGCAGTCTCACTGTATTCCTCTATCTTGGCTATTTCCCTGGCCTTTCTAGAATTCATGTAAACCCAGTATTACTCTTATTTGCACAAAGAATACTGCACTGTAGATTTAAAAGCAAACAAAAAATGGAGATCTGCACTGAGCAAGAGCTATTGTTAATATGAACTGTAATCTGACTTAGTCCGCTGAAAGCTTCACAACTTGATCCATTGAAGTTATCCACAAAATGCATCCTGAACTCAATTTGACAAGTTCTGAGTAGGTCAACAACTGATGTACCCCCGTATTTACACTGTTAATTACACTGTCTTGATAATATGTCATTAACAGTTATAACAGTATTTTCTACAAGTGTCCAGATATATAAATAACTTCTATAGATAGCAGTGACTTACTTACTATTTACTCTATATTTTTGTCCAAAAACAATTGTGGCTGTTTTGTAAGAGATTCATTTGAAGATGTGGTAATTATTATTTAAGGAAATGTGTAGATTATTGTATAGTATTAAAGAGTAGACTATTGTAGGCTCATGAGTACATGGCTGAACCAATTTTACAACTAATGTTAATGTCTATGCATGTTCTATATCAGGGGTGTCCAATCTTGGGTCCTGAGTTGGCAATATCAAAACAGGGGTCCAGTCTGTATTTCCAAAAACATATTTTTTTTTTTTAATGAAAAAAAACCTGTGTTCGAAGCAATACATATTTATCTACTAAATGTCATATTAGAGCAATAACTGCAGCAGGATATCAAAGGTGAAAATATGCCTCTAGTTATTGCAAATTAGTTTTTTTTTAATGTACTGCATCTTTATATACATGTTAACTATCTCACATCGGTATTTCTTATATAGACTGCTTGTTTTGTTTATCACGAGTTTTAATATTTTATTATTGTGTAATATTTTAGCTTTCTGTTAATTCATTAAAGTAAATAAGAGCTGAATGGGCCAGCTAGTCTACTTGGCTAATTTTGAGTCCTGTTAACAAACTACTGAACTACTGCATTAACTTTTATATTTACATCATTATCCAGATAAACTTTGTATTGTCCACAATAGACATCATCCAGGAAACATGGTAATAGCTATGATAGCTTAGATTAAAGTCATTTATTCTATGACGATGCCACCTAAACATTTCTAAACACTATATTTTTACAGATCTTTTTACACAGCTGTTATAGAGCTGCATTTGATAACTCATACACACATGTTCAACGTAGAAATGTCTTGATATGTTCTAGATAAGATTACAGTCCAGTTGTTGGTGTTGTCTAAGCAGACATGTAAGGCCTGCTTCATTTTTCAGGTTCCATAATGATGGCAGAATGCTGGACGTGTACCATCGTCTCCACAGTTCAGAGGGGACATTTTTTATTCCAGATGACCTTGAAATGTCCAATCAGGAGCTCAGCTATATTGTTAAAAAGGCTGAACAGTGGAGAGGTTTCAATGGAGAGAGAAGGAAGGTGAGTGGAGAACATTTATTTGGTCAGTAGACAACCGTAGACTGGTATAACAATGCTTGCAAAGTGACCGCTGGGTGCTTTAGAGCATTTTTAAGGCATATGTTAACAGATGAATTATCAGGAAAACAGCTGAAAGTTATTTGTGTTCATTTGTTAGATTACTATAGTCCGTGGCTGTATAGATAATGCGATTGAGAAAAGGTTATTAAAGACTTTTTTTGGTCAGCTAATTTTCAGACTGTACTAACTGTGGTTAATGAGTTCTCTGAAGCCTAAAGTTTAAGAAGTTGGATTGTTATATATCATGTAAAGTTCTGTATGTGCCTAGAAATCAGAATTGAGTGGTGCTCCGTACAACAAGAAGTGTGTATCCTTTGTTAAATCCTTTAAACGTTTCTGTGGTGGATCACTCCTGCAAAGAGGAAATATTTAGAATTAGAAGATACAGATTTCGAAATCATTAGATTTCATTTAGATTTAGTTACAGTTCAGAAAGCTATAAATTCATCTCAGAGGTCTTTAGTTTCATGTTAATTATTAGGAGATAATTAGTGAAGCTTTACTTCTGTACAAATGTAGATCAAAGTCTTTTTTCTAGGCTTTCTTCCATTTGCAGCTCGTCACCCTTTATGACCATTACTACTTTTACACTACTTTGCTTTGTGTGTTGGATGAACACTGGGATTCCTTATCTACAAGGACTTTCATTTAGCCAATAGCTTTTCACTTTTCCCATTCCACTGTTTAGTACAGCTCTTGTAGAGCTCTGTTCCAGAATTACACCAATCATAGCTTTCCTAATATTGCCCCTAATGTCCCTTTATTGAATTGATAAAACGATAACACATTAAGCCCCTTTAGCAGCATGATGAAAATTTAGGGTTATTGCATTTCACAATTTTTAACATTATTCAGGCAGGCCATTTTTCATTAAAATAAGATGGCTAGGGCCATTGTTTCATAATTATTATAGAAAGTTCTCCCTGCAAGAAAGGGTCACTTTCCCAACTCAGCAAATACATTTCCATATTTAACTAATCTGACTACATGCAAATTATTGTCGTTTGTATCTCATTAACTATCTATCATGTTCACAGCAAAGAAATATATGCAGATAGGGGAGAGAGCAGTGAGAAAGGCCTGAATCCTTTATTAGATAGATAAGACGGGTTGATACGATTAGGTCAAGATGTAGTAGATTTCATTAAAAATACAATTTAGAAATGTGCTCCTAATGTACACTGGCAATTAAATAATGAAGCCAATGCATTTTGTATCCTAAACCAAATGAATATGAGAGAAAATGTTAATACCATTCAGTCATAGCACTTAAAAGGTAAACGGAAGTAAATGTATCGCATAAGATCTAGATCTAAGGCTATATCATTATATATATTGTATACTATACAAACAGAGACCTAATAGACACATGAAGCTTGTGTATCTCTGGAGCCAACATGTTAAATATATAAAATACACTATTAATACTAATGATAAGATGGTATTTGAGAAGCACCCTGAAGCATGACTTTTCATATGATCATTCAAAGTACATGTACAATGTTTACATATATTTACAGATTACAGAGATAAAAAAACAACAACATGATGTTATTTAAAATGCATTTGTATCAGACAATGCAACTAACTGCAGGTCCACTGGAGGGATCTACAGTCAACTCGACCCTGCATCCCAGTCTAAATCTAACCAAATGCCTGTGTAAATTAGAATGTTTTAGCCTTGAATTAAAAAAAAAATAGTGTCTGAATCTCAAATTAAGGTTTATACAATAGTTGGGGGCCACACATAAGAAAGCTTTGATCCCGCTTGTGATTTTTTAATCGTAGGAACTGAAAGAACTCCTGCAATTTATGAAGGAAATGACATGCTGGATTATAATACTCTAAGAGTTTAGCAATATTGCAAAACAGACAGAAAGCAATACATGTGATGTTGTTAATGTAACCCTTTTTTTACATTTGGACTGAGCATTACCAAGCAGCCGTCTAGATTTACAACCACAATTCCAATGAAGTTTTAATAGAGTGTGCAGAAATCTCTACAAGTAAGCGACAAGGACGAAAACCAACGTCGAATGACCATGACCTTTGATCCCTCAGGTGGCACTGTTAATGCTGTACCATTATTAATGCTGTTTCAGTACTATGATAAGGCCTGAATGCTGACTGAAATGTTTAATAAATACCGTTACTTTGGAGGGAACTACAGAGCTGCTAAGTTTAGACAGTTTTTTGGAGAGCACAAGTTAGCATTGTTCATGTCCTCGGTTGAAGCCCTGTCATAAATTAATTAATAAATTGAACTGTGCATTAATTATGTTATGTTATTAAGTGTACTCTGTCCTTCAGTAAGACATGATTTTTAATTTATAATGATTTTTTTATTCATCATAAACTATACAGTCTGTGCAAAAGTAATCAGAGATTTAATATTCTATTTTATAGATTTTATTTAAAGATATTAAAACATTAAAAATAGCAATAAACAAATAAAAATAACTACAATAACAGCAACAAATCTAAATTGTTCTTAACAATTATCAGAAAATTGTTCATTATACTTCGTGTGATGTTACTGACAGTTGAAAAATGAACAAATTAGGTTGTTTAAATAAGATTATGTGAGCTTTTGAATAAGACTGTATGTCATGTTTCAATGCTGGAGACCAACATAACTAAAAACATAAATAAACAGCACATATTGTATTGTTTTTTAAAATTAGTGACCAGTAAAAACAAGTGTGTGTTATGCCGGTGACCAGTATAAGTTAGCATTTATATGCTTTAAACACTGGTTAAACTAAAAAGTGTAAATACAATCAAGTGTTGTTTCTTTAAATTAGACTTAAAACCCAAAGATGCAGACAGAGCTTTTGCTATCAACAAAAAGTGATTTTCCAGCTTGAATTAAAAAAATTAAGAAAGTAAAAAAGTAATTCTATTCTAAATACTGTCTTTCAAAATGTAACATAAACTCTATTCAGAATACATTACACTATTAGTTGTGTCTTATTACATTTCAACCCTGCTCTTAATCAAATAAATCTGCGTTGTTTAGTACTTTTTTTCAAATCTGGGGATTCTGAGGGATGTCATAATCCAAAGTCATATTATTATGTTCTTGAAGATATCAAGACTTATTTTGAGGCATTTCTTTAATCTAACCTATATATAGTAACTAGTCATAAATATATCAGGTCAGTTGTTTCCAATAAGCATTAAAATAATAAAACACGATTCACATCCAATAACATATCATCCCATGACCTGATGTTTCTATAGCCAAACATGTCATTTTCAGTGGGCGATCATAAAATCAGACCCTTTACTACTTACTAATTTTGTATTATCTTTCATCCCGTGAAAAATAGATTGTTTAGTTTGGTTATTATTCAGTATAAATAGCAGGAGTCTACCAACATTTGTACTGATTACTTTTTATAGTGGCAAAGATTACACTTAACTTATTTCAGCTTTTGTATGCTGCTTTGCAATGCAGTCAGTTATCACTGAGAGAAAGAATGGGAGAGGTGAATGAAGCAGCGCCTAAAATTATAGTGTGTGTGTAATGAGGGCATTAATTATGTATAGGGATTGGTGCAGATGGACCTCATTAGCTGTCTGCTGCCACCTTCTTGATTACTATACCTGGGAGGGAGGTACTAATGCCTGGTGCGTTTAAGTAGGTAATGCAAACTGTTTTGTCACTGCATGGCTGACAGTGACGGAGCAGTTGGGCACAGAACTCTAATCTTCATTGTTATTCTCCAGAAACTTTGCAGTGACATTGATTGTGCTAATGGCCGCTGATAGCCTCCAAGATATTTTTGCAACCCAAATTGCATCAAGAATCAAACAAAGCCACAGTGTTTGTCTCGACTGCTTATTCTTAATGTGTTTCCACAGGCAGAATATAGGGACCACCGAAGGTGCTTTGCAAAATAATGGATTGGCATATGAGTGGGGGGCCTGTCGAGAGAGGCAGGCTCCAGATTGGAGGGCTAATGATGAGCAGATTGTGTTGTTTTTTCTTATTATCAGTTTTTCTTTCTTACATCTTAACAATTAAGTGATAGACAATATCTTTGTCGTGCTCTGTGGCACCTGCTGCACAGTTGATAATGTCAGTAACTAATATAACATATATAATGCAAAATAAAAGTCAGATGTATTTATATAGTGCCATTTAAAATACAAAACTGTCTCAAAGCAGCTTTATTTACACCTGATTCCTCAGCCCCACTTAGGCAAGTGTAGGATGATAATTGTTAGGAACAATCATAATAATAAAAAGGGACAAAGCGTGATTGAGCAGCCTGAATGAAACATGTAATCATTTCATTAAAGTAATAACAATAAATAAATTGCATAGAAGGTAAATACCTGTAAAATACTTAAATTAGAGATTGTAACAAACTGTAATATGATAAATAAGAAACAACGAGAAATGATAATCCAATAAAGAACATGAAGGGGAGGGGGAGTTCTTCGGCTTGATCTGAGTAGAGGTGGGAGGATTGGAACTGGGTCCAGAATGGTTCTATATCAGAGTGAGTGAGGACTGGAAGTGTTGATGTTCATGTTTTGGAATGACCAAGTCAAAGTCAGAAATGTTGTGGAAAGGCTTAAAGCTAAACATTCATGTGGAGAAACCCACCAACAACAAGCAATTCTAGACTAGAATACAACACCATTATTGTGACTACACAGTACACATGTACAATGAGATTAATAGCCACTTGTTTCACAGTGCAATCTGGAGCAAACGTCGGTTTTGTTACTCACAAATATGAAATATGAGAGTCTTTTACTAAATAAATAAATGACACAGTTAATCATTTGATTAATTGCGTTCTCTCGTTTTGTTTTTAGAAAAAAGAAAACCTGATGATGTTTTAGAACATATTACAATTCACAACGGGTTCACAGTCCACAATGGCCACATTTACGATGCCATTAATTTTTTTACCCACTTTAAGCACATCTCAGTAATACAAACAATCAAACCAGAAGGCATTCTACCAAATACATTACCAATAGTTCTATTTAATGATTTAACCAATTTTCACCTGCTGATGAGGTAGAGTAGGTGGAGCATCGGAGCCACCGTGTGCTAGCAGGGGAAGTGGGGCACTCTGAAGCAAGCCTAAAGCAGGAACACACAAACATAAGGAAAAAAAAACAGGAGAGAGGGGTTGACTGGAGTCATGATGAGGCACCTGCAATCCTCTCCACCAATGTTCACTCCAAAGCTGTTTGCTTGCATTATGTCTAAAAGCAGTTTCTTCAATTACAGGATGCCACTAGTGGACAGTGCTGTGCTAGGAGTGCAGACCTGAGGCAAAAGAGCCCTCACACAACTCAATATGAGATGTGACTAGCAAACGGGCAACCTGCCATGGAGAAAAGGTCAACGACTTCTCCTGGGCAGCAATGTGTGAAAGTTGTGCAGCTACACAATGGTTAAGGAAGTGAGGAGAGCGGATTAAGGAGGAAAAGGATTAATTCATTTCGAGCATAAGAGCCCTGTCTGTGTCTGTTAGAGACCTTGTTGCAGCCATAGTTTGATTATACATGTTTTTATACTGGACTTTTCTTTGATGGTGAGACGCACTTCACAACCACATCTGAACTCACTCGTTTTTCTTGTGAGCAAACACCTTAGAAGAGACGAACTTAAAATAGATAAAACTGAATAAGACTTAACATTTAGTTGCAAATCCTTTGCTTGGAAGTACTGCGTTTAGCCTGTGACTAAACTTTTGCATTCTGCTTTTGTGATGTTTCTCCAGGTTTTCTCTGCAACCTCTTGCAGGTGGTGTTTGTTTTGGAAGGTTTCCTCTTTAGGAGTGAAATGTATACTTTTTGTATGGTTTAAATATGGGGCTTGAATAAGTCAGTCCAAAACCCCTAATCTGAACTCCTTTGTATTTTTGGCAGTGTGTTTAGGGCAGTTATCTTGCTGCATAACGAAGGATCAGTATAGCATAATCTCCCCGTCACTTTGGTTGCATCTTTCTTTAATTTGACAGTCAAAATGTTTCGGTAGACTTCTGAGTTCATTGCACCGATGTCATCATGCATGACATCATCAGTGAAGATTAATGAGCCAGTCTCAGAAGAAGCCATGCAAGCCCACGCCATGACATTACCACCATTGTTTTCCACAGCTGAGCTTGTATGTTTGGGATCATGAGCAGATCATGATCAGAACTTTAGCCTTTCCATTACACTGATAAAAGGAAATCTTTCCATAAGTCCATAAATATTTGACCTAGGACTAATGAGGCTTGTCTTGGCAAATACCAGCCTGGTATTCATGTTCTTCTTGCTAATTAAGATTAAACTAAGATTTGCATCTTCTGGTCAAGCCTCTGTACTTTTGTTCATGAAGTCTTCTAGCAACAGAAGTTTGGGATAACTTCACTTCTGCCCTCTGGATGCTGTTGCTGATGTCACTTACAGGTGAATGAGGGTCTTTCTTTAGGGCACATACAATGTTTCTGTGATGAGCTTCTGTGGTTTTCATTAGTCCACCTGTTTGGCATCTGTTACCTTGTACACCAGGGGTGACTCCAGGATATACCAAATGGTTGTACTGGCTATGGCCAATATTTGTGCAATGGCTCTGATTTATTTTTTATCTTTTTCCAGCTTCACAATTCTTTGTTTTTCACCCATAGACAGCGCTCTGGTTTTTATTTTGGTTACTCCTCTAGCTATAAATGCACAGTTTGCATTTTTAATAATTAATGTAACAGGACACACTTGGGAAAAACACACCTCTCAGTCACACGTTTTAATACTTTCACTCTCACAAGAAAAATGGGTGGGGTCAGACAAAAGGTGCTACCTTCTGAACTGTGTATCAGATCCAGATGTAAATTCCTGGACATAAAAGCTGAAATGTTGAGCTTTTGTCAAATATTTATCGTTTAATGCCACACCCAAATGTTTGTGGTCTACAGCAAAAATAACTGGCTCTGATTGGCCTCATCGTTGCAGTACTTTTGGTGGGGAGTGTATATTCTTATCTAAGCAATTGCACTTCTCACAAAAGGCTACTAATGTGTTTGTTTCAGCCTTCTGGTGTGCGTGCCTGATATTATTGAACTAAACAGCTGTTTATGTGCAGTCACAATTCCAGTGAAGTTGGGACGTTGCGTAAAACATCAACAAAAATGGAACATGATGATTTGCAAATAATTTTCAACCTATGTTCAAATGAATACCCTACAAAGACAAGATATTTAATATATTTAATGTAATGTGGATAGGCTTTATTGTTTTTTTTTTGCAAATATTAACTAATTTTGAATTTAATGTCTGCAAAACTTTTCAAAAGTGTTGGGACAGGGAATGTTTATCACTGTATTACATCACCTTCCCTTCTAATACCACTCAATATGAGTGGAAACTGAGGACACTACTTGTTGAAGCTTTGTTGATGGAATTCTTTCCCTTTCTTGCTTGATGTACAACTTCAGTTGCTCAACAGTCCAGGGTCTCCGTTGTCGTATTTTACGCTTCATAGTCTGCCAAACATTTTCAGACATGTCTGGACTGCAGGCAGGACAGTCCGCAGTGCCGACTGAGCCTTTCAGGGACGCTCCCTTTTTACCCAATTATGACACTATTATGTGTTTTTTAAATATTCCTCAGCTTTCCCAGTTTTTTTGTTGCCCCTGTCCCAACATTTTTGGAGCCTGTTGCAGGCATCAAATTCCAAATGAGCAAATATTTGCAAAAAACAGTAAAGTCGATCAGTTTAAACATCAAATATCTTGCCTTCGTAGTGTATTCAATTGAATATGGGTTGAAGGATTGAAGGATTTGAAAACCATCACCAAAATCATCGTTTTTATTTATGTTTTACACCACGTCCCAACTTCATTGGAATTGAGGTTGTACTAAGCAAGTAAGAAAGTTAGGTAATTCCTGAAAAAAAGATTCTATTATATTAACATTATTTTTATTAGGTATTACAGAAGGGCTGTATGGCCTGACTTAGTAGATGTTATAGATATAAGAAGTCATATGACCTTGACTCAAAAGCATTTAGTCCTCAAACTAATCCAACAAACCTTTGAGAAAATTTCTCCCAGACATCACTGGTCTTTGTTATTGAGTGGAGGACTGCTTTATAAAACTGCTTAAGTATTAAAGTGGTTTCTTTTAGATGTAGGGAATTATGTAAATGCAAGTTATAAGATAATCTCCAAACGAGATTTTAACAATTCTTTCTCTCTCATTCCCTCGCTCTTACTTTTTACTAAATGTATCACCATCATATTTAATACTTGATTATTATACTCTTTTTTTCTTTGTCTTTTCAAGCTTAAGATGCATGACCTTACTTGCATTGATTGTTTCTGCCCTTCTAAACTACTAAGCCAGCGAAAGCGTCTCCAAATAGAAACAGAGCAGCACTTTTTGCATATCAGAACGCAATTGCATCTCTCGCAACTCGCTAATCCTGCAAGTCTACAATAATATATTTCCATTGTAATGGTTGACAATTGTAATGGTTACCCATGCAGTGGGCCAAACCCTGATTAGATTAGCCTATTGCATCACTGTTGCTCAGCAAATGTACACAATAGTCGTAAGAGTGGCCTGAAATTACAAACAGAATTGCCTTTGTGCTGCTTGGCACTTTAAATCACAGGAATGATTTGACTGGATCTTCAGCCACTGATTGCTCGTTGCCAGTTAGCTGCACATAAGCTAGCCCATCCTCTTGATATTCATGTGACATTGTTTGCGCTATGCCAGAGTCATTATGAATTACTCCTTTGGACATTATCTGTTTGGATTTTGGTTGCATTGGAAATAGCGTCTCTCCCTGGTGTGCGCTTGCTCGTGTCTGTACTTAACAGTTTGTTTGTTTTTTGATCAGTCTGCCTGGTATGCACTTCTTCTTTCTGTTTTTACCCACTTCCAGTCTTTTTGTTCTTTCAAGTTCTCTCAGGAGCACATTTAGGTATTCATTTAAAATACCCTATGACCCATAGCATGTCCTTTAGCTTTAATCCTTTGAGTCTGAGATCTCATGTTTATTATCTCATCCCACTGTACTCCAGTACTTTCTCTCGTTCTTCCAGTATTACAAGCAGAAAGGCATTACGTGTTAGTCCAGGGTGTATTCTGGCACTGTTACCAGTGTCACAAGCATTGACTCAAGTATTAGATTTTTTTACTGAATTTACTGAAAATGGATCGATAAGTGTGTGTCTGTATATAGTTGTATTAAATTAGTGTTAACTAACAGTTAACTGTTTTGATTTCAAAGTTTGAACTTATCAATCAGTCTGTGAAAAGTCTAATTTGAGAGTCTGTAAAAATGAAGGAACATGCACCCCTACATGAGTACAGGCTTGGGTTTACATGAACCCGTTATGCACAAGTCTTATTCATGGCAGGTTTTATATTTAGTTCCATTCTGATCCCTGAATATATGTATGTATTTTTGGCCAAACACTCTGTCCGAGTCTCCATTAGCCTGCTTATTTCGACAGCACATCTCTTTCTCTGTTCTATGATCTATCATATCAAACTGTACCAGACTTACCATGTGCCACGACTATATAAATAACCCTGGCTGTCCGCCACACACACTCACACAGACTCATTCAAATGCACCTGTCAGTGTGATAAAGCACTCGCCCGCAGGGAAGCATTGTTTACATTTTCACTCCACTCTTCGCAAAAGTGAGATTCTAATTATTTTTCCCCACTGTAAATTAAAGCCAAGTGGAACAGAACCGGGAGCCCAGAAGATCCAGTGGGTGTGGAACATTCTCTCTCCATCTCTCTTTCTTTCTCTCTTGATGTATGAATGGATAATAATGCTTGGGTCATACTCATTTATGCTGTGATAAAAAAAAAAAAAAATTTTAAGAGAGAAAAACAGGTTATGGACTTGTGTATTGTATTTAAAAATACATTTTATTTATTTTTTTAATCTTCCATTGACTCTGTGATTACTGTAACCAAGTAATGCCACTCATAACCCTAAATCCAACTCTAAACATAACTTTATCCTCAGTAAGCAAAAGAACCATTTGGCTATTTTGGTTTTTATAAAAGAGTTTTGGGGAACATCAAAATGTCCTTCTGTTACTAATGTGTTCATTACATGCAAGTATAGAGCTATTTAACTCAGTTGAATATATTAATCTTCACATTTCAAACATAATAATGTGCCAAGATTGTATCGTGTTATTTGTCATCCAAGTGACTAGAAAGAAAGATTGTGAGAGACAAAAAGGGAAATATTTAATTAGCCCACAGACAGAAGGTAATTTTTAGATTAAAAGAGAGGGAGAGTTGGGTGTGAGTAAGGTCATAAGGGATGGTACTATCTTATTTTGGATGGCATAAAGCTTTGTTTAGGCCCAAATATTGTTTATTATCCTGAAGGAAGGTTAAGGTTTGGCTGGATCTTGGGTGCTTGATGCCATCGTTAGAAAAGGTCAGGATTTTTGCTATCTTCTGATATTTGACATTAACAGCAGTTGAACATGGAAGTTTTGCTGTAGCTAAACTGTTCCAGTGGATCAGTGATGTGCCAGTGATATGTGGCATTTTTAAGTTGTTTTTTTTTTTTACTATTTCCATTCCTTGTATGTGTGATGATGAATTATAAGAAGAGCACACACTGTTTTCTGAGAGATCCAGGGCTGGTACATCCAAGCAGTGCACTAACACATTGTTTAGGTTCCAGGGAATGTCAAAGTGGAATGGAGAGCAAGAGAGCAGAAGGGAGGTTAGATTGTGGGTTTTGTCTGGCACACTGGTTGATGGCATTTTCATCATTTCTGGTACTTGACATTAATAAAAGTTGAATAGTGCAGTTTGCTTTAACTTAACTATTGTAATGAACAGGCTGCTGCAGGTCTTGTGCCAGTGATGACATTTCTTATATCTTCACTGACTGCAATTGAAAATGTTTAGAAAAAAATTTGCTGTAAAATTTCCTTTAACGGCATAATTTACGAGCCGCACCAATCTCTTATGACCCTCTGCCAGCACAATAACAAGTCTATTATGAAGCAGTCCTGTAGAACACTATTTTAGTTTGTGCATTAACAGTGTGTTCAACACAGGTGACACTTGAGTGCTACTGTTATCAAATTTAGCATATCCATTTTTACAAATCTGGAAACATGTAATCTCATTTTGCTGGCAGCAGGCTCGGGCTCATTTCGAGGAGAGTTGAGCATCGGCTGCCATTTTATTTCCACTTCTTGGGTCCCGGTCTATCTGTTCATTTGTCGCAACATCTGCAAAATGCAAAATTTATGTCAGGATTTGGAGACATGGTTTGATGTGTATAGACCTTAAAGAAGCAGCGTCTGCCTCTCTTAATGCAAATAAATGGAATGATATGGGCTCTATTAGATCCCATGTTCAGACCTCCACAATAAATCCACACTAGATTGGTTTGAATTAGGTTAGCTTGCCTGAATGCTATCTGCTTAATCCACAGATGGGCTCTCTGAGAACACACAGGCTTTGATACTAAATCAGTCACTTAGAGCCAGCACATGGAACAGTGGCAGGGAAAAGACTTTACCTCATACAATCATACAAATACACAATCCAAGAATGCCAGAATAAAATAATTCCAGAATAAAACCAGAATAACACCCGATGACTTTCCTCACTGCATCTTTATAACACTTATATACACTTAAGACTATGAGAAATAGAATCTAAAATACATTTTACAAAAATGTAAAAGATCTTCTCCAGATCTTTCAGGTTTCTGGGCTGTTGATGGACAACAGTTTACGGCTCCCTCCAAAGATTTTCTATTCGGCTCAGGACTGGAGACTGGCTAGGCCTGAAATGATTCTTATGGAGCCACTCCATAGTTGCCCTGGCTGTGTGTTTCGGGTCATTGTCATGCTGGAAGACCCAGTTATATCCCATCTTTAATGCTCTTACTGAGGGAAGGAGGTTATGTTCACATCTAAGCACATGACCTTCTCCCATACCTCTTCTAGATCATCCAGATTGTTATTGGTGAATTTCATGATCCTGGATATTTGCTACTGTGAGCAGGGGAACCTTGTGAGCCTGCAGGATTTTAATCCATGACGGCGTAGTGTGTGAGTAGCAGTCATCTTTGAGACTGTGGTCCCTGCTCGCGTCAGGTCATTGACCAGGTCCTGCAGTGTAGTTCTGGGCTGATTCCTGACCATTTTCTGAATCATCCTTACCCTACGTGGTGAGATCTTCCATGGAGCCCCAGACGGAGAAAGACTGACAGTCATCTTGTGTTTCTTCCATTTTCTATAATTGTGCCACCTGTTGTTCGTCTTCTCACCGATCTGTTTTCCTGTTGTCCTGTAGCCCATCCCAATCTTGTGCAGGTCTACAATTTTGTGCCTATTGTGCATAGACAGCTCTTTGGTCTTGGACAAGGTGGAGACGTTGGTTGATTGAGTGTGTGGACAGGTGTCTTTTGTGCGGGTAACAAATAACAATTAAATTAGTTAATCAATTATTTAAAAAATCATGCAATATTTTGTAGATTTTGTCTCTCGTACCTTAAATAAAATTTACAGACCTCTCCTCTTTGTAGGTGGGAAAAACTGCAAAATCAGTGTATCAAATACTTATTTTTCCCACTGTATATACTCCAAAAGAAGAATAATGATGACTGCTCAGTAAGTTATATTTAAATGTAATATGTTTGTATGTTTGCCGCAAATAAACATATACATACACTGAATATATAGTTATTACATGCTTTATTTTTATACATGATATTGAGCATTGAT
>JAUZST010000105.1:31457-57095 GCA_034779995.1 Parotocinclus haroldoi | reverse complement strand
ATAATAATAATAATAATAATAATAATAATAATAATAAGAAGAAGAAGAAGAAGAAGAAGAAGAAGAAGAAGAAGAATGAGAAGAGGAAGAAGATTGTAAGAGTCATCATGCAGCTTGAAATGCGAATGATAAAGCAAAGTGGCAAACAGAACTGGCTGATATTAAGAACAATTTAAAAAATTATGTGAATCAATGGTGTGAATAGAAAATATTAAAGCTACTTAGTATGTACGCTGACACTAACAAAAAAACTACCGTTTCTGATCGTACCTACAGAGTCACAGTGGTAACTGCTCGATCCTGCTTCACCCTTAATTCCAATTGCTATTTAAGTAGGTGGGGAAGATGAATTAAACTTCACAGGCATTGTGCTGATAGCCATCAGACTCTAACCCCATTATCAGGCCTGGGTCCTCACACCCAGAATCTGTCCCCTCGGGCTAGTGGCCCAACACTAACCCAGACTGACGAATGACACTCTACAATAGTAGGAGGAACCCTGCTTGACCTTTTCCTGCCCCAGTACGGCTACCAATACAGAACATGTTAGGACCATGTGCACGACTCACGACTTCTGCCATTTCTCTTGTCTTCTTATGTTTTTGAGGGACAATGACCTAATGATCTTTGTTTTCAACAACATCATAATTTCTAATCCCAGAATGCTGCATGGGGAGGGAAACAAACATAATTGCATAACAAGCATAATTGCAGAGAATAAATTCAGCAGCATGTGCCTGTAATAGATATTGTAAGAGCAGTTTCAGGATCCCTCGCTTGTTGTTAATGGCCCTCGTCATTGTGTTGTCCACAGCTGTTTCTTTCATGCCCTATAATTAGCTTCCAACATGGAATAAAATGACTGTATCTTTTACCGCAGTGAAATGTCTAGCAACACACTAAATGGAATTTCGTAGGTGCACTGTAGTTAACTGTAGTAATTAACAAGAACACAAGTAATCAGCCAGGCAATGTGCGCCATTAAATGGTTTCCCTGTTGACTAATTCAAGACTTGTAATGGTGTAAGAAACCTCTGCATGTCCTTAAACACCCTGTTTAATCTTTTAAAGAAACACGAGCAGAAAATGTGAAAGAATGGTGATAGACTTCAGTTTGGGGGGGGGGGGGGTATATCATCATAAAGAGCACACTAAACTGGTTAAGACTTCATTAACCGAACCATTTTCTCTTTAACACTCAAAAAAGGAGTGGAAAACGGTTGAGCAAAGGTCTACAGCCTCTCCATGAGGGGTGGTTAAAAAGGATTAGTCAGAGTGAAAAGCCTCCTATTGTAAGTTGTCTTGCATAATTCAGCTCACAAGTGATGAATTATTCAGTGGGGTACATATTTGTCTTGGTAATTTCATATCTGAAACCGTGATAATGTTTGAATTAATCATGGGAATCGGCCACTTTGATTCAGGCTGTCTCATGCCACATTCAGCTGCACGAGGCTCCTTAACCTGCCGCCAAGGAAGCATATGCTTGTTTTTTTTTTTTTTTTGCAGAAGGAAGGGGCAAAGTCTCTGAGGGGAGCTCCAACAAAAGGAACACAATATCAGGTCCTCAGACACATGCAATGACTTAAACGTTCCATTGTGTTACATCTGAATAGCGGTCTATTGTGGGGCCTGGTGTGAGAGGCGAGGCTGTGTTGTCCATTAGCCACATGATTGAGCAGATGACACGGTGGGGCCATACAAGGTAGATAAAAGCAGCCTTCTGCTACTTCCTGCACGGCGACACATGGCAGAGGCCTCAACGAGATCCAGCCGATCACAAAAGCTGAGCAAGCAACGAGGAAACAGAAAGAGGGAAGCAGGGCAGTGCGATTAAAAACACATGAATAACACAGTCGTACTCTGTGTCAGGTGTTAAGTATCTCATTTCCCAATTTGCATGTCAAAAGAGGAGCTTGTGACACCCACATTCTCTGTATGTATACGCACCTCTGCACGTGTGAGAAACACTGTGAAGAGGGCATATTCACATTAGCACCTTTTCACTATAGCATCATTAATCAAAAATATGTTATTAACGTGTTAACACCGACCCAAAACAAATGGTGGTTTGTACGACAAATTACTAATGAATGGCTCGTGTTATTCTGATATTATTTGAGCCACGATATATATTTTTCACTAGAGCAGTCACAGAAGTAAATAAACAACTGGCATAAAGTAGACACATATTTATGATCCTATTATTATATCTTTTGCAAATAAAAACTAACTTTCACAAGAAATATAGTTTAATTTCACAGGCTGAATGTTACTGAGTGCTCATTTAACTTGCTTGTCTATCATCCATCTACTTGACACTGTTTACAAGCTCTCAGAGGCATTCTTCCTGGGCAGGCTTATTTAATAGGGCTGAAAGTATTGTCATTCTAGTTTAATGATGATGAGAGGCTAACCTTAGTGTGCTCTTGTCTGTTCCTTGCACCCTCTTCGTCATGGGACATTCAGGTAACTAATCTGCCTTTAAATATGTCTCCAAGGGAACAGTGCTAATTAGCACTGAAATTTACTGCCTTCACTTTTATTGACTTGTCCTACTTCTCCGATAATTAACTAATGAGTGAGCTAATGAGCTATGTCATTAACTCATGCTGCTCAATTAAAGTACAGAATCAATTATTGAAAATAGTTTTGCATCTCTGCCACTATACACGGCATGGGCAAGAACCAGCACATAGCTACATGCTTCGAAGTGTGGATGAGGAAGTCTGCGAAAAGTTTAGGCATGGAAGAATCAAGCTTACCCTGAAACATGCTGTGTGTCCCGTTCGAGGGTTAAGGGGGGCAAATGCAGAGTGATCTTCTGTGGTAAATATAGAGTAATGAAATGTACTGTTGTAATCATAAATGGATCGCTCTGCTTTTATTATAAAAAATGTTTGGCGAGCACATTGCGCTGACTAAATAGGCCAATGCCTGGTGTTTATTTGTAAAAGGTGCATTGCCAGTATGGACGCTGACAGCATTCGATATAAATTACGTTTTCGTTACATGAGCTAGACGTGGGCTGATACTGGATATGTTCTACGTATGTGTCTCCGTACCATCGCACACACTGAGGCGTTGACAATCCTTCTATGTAAACAGGGCATTAAACAGCTAATCCAAAGTGCTATGAAAACACAGCTTCATTAAAGAAAAATAATTAGATGGTTTAATTCCCATGTGCTTTCACAGACAATCAACTCTATGTCTTCCTTTATTCCACTCATCATCATCCACCTTCATATTTTATCCTTTTTATAGCAAAATATATATTCATTAAAGTTCTGTTTGATATTTACTTTCAGATTATGTTCTTAAATTATAGCGACTCTGTTATTTTGTTTACACAAACACTGTAATATATGGGGTAAACAGTTAAAAATGATTAATAAAAAATAATAATACAAGCACATCGAACTGTAATTTTGCAAATTCAAGTATAAAGAATACTTGTGCATACTCTCAATATTGAGTAAACAACCAAAAAGCTCCTACCAACCAGCTTGAGTGCATCCAAAGAGGCAGTAGAATAACATAATATTAATTTGTTTCCAAATATATTTTGGATTATGGCACTGGTACATAATATATTCTAAGGCTGAACCTACGGAATAACGGAAATGTTACTCCATAGGTTCAACCTTCACAATTATATATGCACCACCTCTCTGCCCAGTTGATTCGAAACACTGTAATTCAGGTAAATGTCACCAGAGAAGTATGCATGCATGCAGCTTATAATGTATTCTGCTGTATTCCACTAGCAGGTGCAACAGTAAGTGAAATAAAAATCAAGAGAGAGAGAGAGAGGTCAGTCCTAAAATGTTTATTTCCCTTTCTGAATTTAGAGCTAGAGCACTATAAAAACCTCACTTGGATAATTGAGGCATTAAGCATGCCTATATTTTTTGCTTAATTAATAATTAATTTAATGAGAGGATTAGGCCATAAAAATCACTAATTAAAATGCTTGGAATCATCAGAGCAGCACTGCAATTCAACCGTCTTTTTTTTTTTTCTTGGCCTGTATCAATATTCTAATAATACCCAGAATGCCAGCCATCCTGCTGGTGTGCTAGGTAGCAATGAGAGGATGTGACAGGCTTACAGAAAGATGCAAAAGTCAAGGACATAAAATTTATTCTGACAGCAGCCTTGGAGAGAATCCCAGGCCAGAGTTTGCTGCTCTAAATCAGGGAAATAAGCTCAGAAGAACATAATGGATTTGACTCCACTTCAGCAAGCTCACAGCCTGGTGTATTTCCACAGCAGTTAGAATCAAACCCAAAACCAGCTTATAGTGAGAAGCAGGAACAAAGGCACAGACAATAAAAAATCTTGAATTGTGTATTCCATCTTGAAGTGTGGCCTTTTTGGAAACAAATTTATAAACGTAATAAATGAAGCTTAGGAGCTGTCCCTTAGGTTCAAGCAGTATTTCGTGTGATGTGAAGAACCATATCAATACGGTATTAACATGCGAGTAGTTCCTAGCAATTTAGTATAAGGTCAAAGCTATAATCAGTGATGTCGTGGAAAATTACATCACATTCATTAGGATCTATTAGACTCCTACACGAATAACCTTGACCTTCCACTGTGCCACTTGATTTTGTGGCCTAATGGACTTGTGACAGATATGATTAGAACTAACGACTTTGACTGTGCCACCTAGAGACTACAGGAAATCCCTGTAAATTGCAACACACAAATTACTGAATGTCCTGCAGACAAGCAATAAGCAAAAAAGTTGAGCTCAGAAATGAACGCATCAACCATGCTAAAAACACACACACACATGCAAGAATAAAATAAATGAAAATCAATTAAAAACAGCACCTTGATGAACTAGTAAAATACCAGAATCCCACAGCTGTACGTAACATAATTCTCTGTATCAGAGTTTTGGTTGCAAACAACACACAAAAACAAGCGAACAAAAACACAGCAAACATATCCAGCAGCCAGCCCATGAACAGCAAACTCAAAATACTGATTTTTACACATGCATGTTTTTGTACAAATCTTAGAATTGGAAATATTTTAACACTAATCAGGGATAGGATTACTAAATATGACAGCATGTGTAATTCAACAGACCTGAGGCTACCCCAAAAGTTATGTCAGCTATGTCAGTAACTAAAAAAAAAAACAAGACAGATAACAATCGCAGACTTTAGCAAACTGAGCAAGAATAAATACAGCTTAAGAGAAAATAAAATATATGAATATATAATCTAGATAGAAACCACAATGTATATAATGACTGATTTAACCCCAGATGTAACTTTCGAAGTGAGTGGCAGCCTCCGTTATGCACAGTGGGACAAGATGAATCCATAATGAATCCAACAATTGAACAGTAAATAAAAATTACAGTAACCTTTTGCATCACATGTTAAATCATATGATTATATGTCATATAAGTTGAAGGGTCATTGGGAGGGTATGGAGACTAACCCTGCATTCAGTGGGTGCAGGCAGAGGTAAAACCATGGACAGGGGTAAATTCAGTAAATCCACCACCTGACCTTCACTTTGCAAGCCCCATCCAGGATATAAACCCAAACCCAGACCCAGATTTTTGTTTTATACACATGTTCAACCATGCAACGTTTCTTTCCTAAGGCTACCATATTACAAAAAAATCAAACTAAACTAACTAATTGTTGAAAAAAAAATTTGTAAAACCTCATTTGGAAGAGCTTGCATGTTCCAAACTCTTCCATCAACAAGCACTTCCCCGGGCAGACAGAACTCCCCAGAGGGATGGAAAAAACAAGCTAATGCAGGAATTCTGGAGGAATTTTATGTCTGTAAAACTCTGCGGCATACTGACCACTAATGTAATTAAGCATATCCGTCACAGGTTCTGCATGAAGGCCAATAATTAAATCTATGAATATATGAAATGATGTAGTATATTAAATGTATATAATGTGTATTAATATATGAATGTATTCTTATCAATAAAAGGGGGGCGCTGCAAAAAAGTTTGAGAACCACTGGACTAATGAGAGGACGTTAGGGTGTGCATTGTTAGACTGCTAGCTGCTTACATGCACCCTTAGAAACCCAGCCAGCCAGTCCTAGGCTGTTTGTCAACTTTGCACAAACACAAACATAACCAGGTAATTAGTGGAGTATGTCATTAATCTGTGTTTACATGTTTGATTCTTTGCTTAAACCTATTAAACTGCCGAACTGTATTGCCGTAATTGCATAAATTGTATAGCAGTTATCAGTGAAATTGGAACATCTATTGCACTGTCTATCTATCACCTTTTTCATGCTGCAATATCCCCCAATTAGGGTATTATCGTACACTTCTTCATCAAAGGCTAAAGTAATCAAGATTAATCTCGCTAGCTGACATGCACCATTTGCTAAGGCTTACACAGTACAATTGCTCAGGGCAAGCATCATTAGGAAATGCAATAAAATTAGGCAAACTGATTATATTTCAAAACTCAGAAGCAAAATAAAACACAATTTGAGGGCACAATTAGGGAGTTGTGCTTGTTTAGTGCCAGACATTATGCACTGCAATGGCTGGGCAAACAGCAATGAGAGAATGACTTGGAACTTCAGAGTGGCCTGGGGAAATGTAACCTTAATTGTTTTGGACTTTGACACAGGCCTTAGCTTTTATTCAGCTGTCTTAACTTGACATCAGATGCTTTATGATGAATGTTCATATCTATTATCTTTAATTTCAGAATATTATATATGTTATATGTTATATAAAGATACAGATCACTATCTTTGTTTAGGTCTGACATTTATTACTTTATTCAGGATTGGTCACAAAGATAACAACCCAAGCAATATCAGTAGACGATAATAACTTGCACTCTTTCGCACTGAACCTGCTTGAAGAATAAACAGATTACGGATAAATTATGCTGAGAATATTATGGAAATCAGCATCCCAAAAAGTATAGTGTAGTGGAATATTTTATTTGGTATAAGGCATTAGCTTCAAAAACACAACAAACACTAAATTATACGCATTTGAATCATAATTACTACATGAAGTTCACTACTGTAATTGTGAAGTGGACATCACATGAAATGTATTTATATTCTTTATCTGTCTACATGCCTGCGAGCCCCTTCTGATTTGAAAGGATTTGCTAATGTGAGTCTATATCTGACCAATCAGAATAATGATTTTCTCTCCAGGGCTAGCCAGTAGCGGTCTAACCCCTTGTTGCATTAAGAAGAAGGTGCTACATATTCACCATTCATGAATGTCACAATCAATTCAAGAAAACGTGCAATAATTCAGCAGTTTCAGCAAGTCTGAATGGCAAAAGAGGAGAGGATGGACAAATAAAACACAGGTAAGTTTGTTGTTTACTTAATACATAAGGCATTTTGTACATGCTTTATCACCTTTTGTCATTTGTAGTTGCATTTGTTGGCTGTTGATCTGTATTTTCAAATATTCAAAGTTTTGGATGGGGTAGCAGAAACAATACCATTATACTAGTAACATCAGAAACTTGTACTGTTACAATAATAACATTAAGACCATTTGTTATAACTCATTGTCTACAGTATGTTATCACTTCCACTTCTGGCCAATAGGGGTCTTCATGGAAGAATTGCATTCAAAAAGCCTTAGCTTTGACCGATCAAAATCTATTCTACAGCAGGACCTACAGCAGAACCTACAGCAGAACCTACAACACTGTTCTGGAAGTGATTATATGGCCACCACAGAGCCCTGATCTCATTAATTACAACCAAAGCCAGTTAACGGTCAATAAATGTAATATAGAATGTTCAGGTGGCTGTTCTTTAAAGATCAATACATCGACTGATGCCTATGTCTCCTTGTTCATCATGAATGCATAATCACTCATATATTCCAGTAGGCTCAAGCACACACACACATTGTAGACCCAGTCCTGCCATGGAACTGCAAGGTGTGATCAGTAATCAGATGTGTATATTTTTTGTGGCAGTTTGTTTTCAAAATAATTTGTCAAGTGATTTTTCCTTGGGTAACCCCTCTCCACCTAATCATAGACCTCCAGTGATGGGGGTTGGCAGAGGAGTATAGTTAACAAACTCCCGGATGATTGATGGACTAATTTCTAGCCCTGAATAAAGCAGTTTTCTAAGTCTGTTGATTCTCAGTGTATTAGCTAATAGAAACATTTATCAAAAAAGTCACATTTTTGCTTAAGCAATAATTGCATTTTTTAAAATCCTCATTAGAGCTCCCATGCATACATAATAATACAACTGAATGAAAATACAGACCTAGAACGAAACTTTTCCTGTGAAGGCGACATTTATGCTCATTATCACCATTAAATAGTTAGATAATGTAATGTATCAACCGGTACATCTAGTTGTTTAGATCATTATAGCAGACATGCTAAATTAAACATATATGCAGCCTAGCATTTCTAGTAGCAATACTAAATGTTTCCTTTTTTCTCATGTGGGTGAAAGGGGTGGCCCTTTTAAACAGTGCTGAGACAGGTAATCAACCATATTGTTCAGGTGTGTGTGTATGTATGTGCGTGCGTGTGTGTGTGTGTGTGTGTGTGTGTGTTGAAATACAGGTCCACTTCTGATAATGCCATATCAAGCTGAAGTCAGATCTAGTTACCTGGCAACAGCTATAGTGGCCAAAGCTTGGCCTAGTGCAAAGCTGGTTTTAATCAGGCAGCAAATTTACGTAGCAAGAAACAGACAGGCACTCTCTCTAATCTCATTACCATGACGAGGCCATTTTCACATATCACTATAAATCAAATCATCTCACAGGGTCTGAGATGAAGGTCTCCATGGAGCTAAAAGCTTGTGTGTTTGTTTGTGTGGGGAAGTCAAGTTTTTATGCCATTGTGAGGAACAGAATTGGAACAGTATTTACAAAAGATGCTTCTGGTTGCTGAGGTTGATGTTGGTGTGGAATTACTTTCTAAAATTAATATTATTTCAATGGAAGGTCCTCATAGCAATAGGAAGACGAGCTTGATTCGGTAAAATCGATTACACTTCCCCAAAAAACAGGTCCTCGTTGTACTTCTCTTTGAATTAAACAATTTAAACAATTTAACATGTCATCCCAGCAGGAGTCCCAAACACCAAACACCAAAATGCCCTGGAGATTTGGTCAAAACATGCAAAAAACCTGGTAAAGTGATGAATTTTGAAAGCCTGCAATGTAGATCTTTACGATATAGTAAGATATAGTAAGAAACATGCACAGATACAGAGGAGGGCTGAGTTGTTTGTTTGTTTGTTTGGGTTTATTGCATACATACATATACATTTCGTATTTGTATTTAGAAATGCCTTTATCTTCATAGGCACTGCAGTGGATCCAGATCCCAGGAATGCTGGGGATGATTAAAAAATCTATATGATTCTAGGAGAACATACTAAATCTATTCTATGTCTTTGTACTGTGGGAGGAACCCATGTGGACACACGGAGGACATGCAAAATCCACCCTAGGATCAAACCTATGACCTGTTTGCCATGAGGTGACAGTTCTACCCGCTGAGTCACCCTGGTCTGACTGTCCAACACAGATGCAGTAGAATCATTTAGTTCTTTGTTTTTCTTTCTTTATTTTGGTTTTGCTTTTTTGTTTCGAGAAGAACTACCTTTTTTCCTCAAAGCAAATGTAAGAAACACAATTTTTTTGGTTTTATTTCCACACTGTCCCATGCGTTGTACCTAACATGCAGATTCTTTCAAAAGCATACGATTTGTTCAATGATTTTACCTTTGGGTAAAAATGCATTGTAGTTAGAGCGATATCTAGGCAGACAGTGTAGGTCTTCAGTGTAGTAGAGCTGTAAACTAGCTCCCATCAGTCCACCCACCCATCCACTCGTACACACACTGGGAACTAGCTGACAGTCAAACAAAATGCATTGAAATGAGATTAAATACAGTATGTCTGCCCTCTCCTGGCCACCATTACTGGGTGGACCATAACACCCCCCAACTACCACACAGACAGATGAAACACTTTGAATTATTTTGTGCTCCTTAGAGAAAGTACACTGGCATCATTCATAACACTGTAACTAGGAGGTGCTTATTCAAATTTTGTATTTATTTATTGATTTGTGTGTGTGTGTTTGTTTGGGGGGTATGGCCGATGTGTGTTTAGCCTTGCTGGTATGCTGGTATTCGGCTCTGGATGCACTGAGCAGGTGTATGTCCAAGAGAAATGAGGGAGACTACACCAGAAGAGAAGTGAGGAAGATGTGGGAGAGCTGTTTCCAGTGTGTGCTGATTACATTGTGTATATGTAGACTGTGGTCTGATGTACAGTAAGACAGCTATTATAACCATTTCCCAGTATTCAAAATAAAAAAAAAAAAACAGGCATTG
The DNA here is from genome assembly GCA_034779995.1 of Parotocinclus haroldoi. Taxonomy (NCBI): domain Eukaryota; kingdom Metazoa; phylum Chordata; class Actinopteri; order Siluriformes; family Loricariidae; genus Parotocinclus; species Parotocinclus haroldoi. The sequence continues at coordinate 46,718 of JAUZST010000105.1, read as the reverse complement.
CAGGTCAGTCTACATACGGATCATTTCTGTGGGTGTTTTTGTATGCATGTGTGCATTTCTGCTTCCTTCAGGCCACATGGGTAATCCCACTCCTCACATCCTCACAGTGTGTGTCTCGAGGCATGGCTCTGGGCTGGTTTTGCAGAGTGGATTCCAGAGAGACTTTGGCAAAAAGCATCTCTTGGGGAAAATGGCTCCAGGAGACAGATTCTCTCTTTTTGCAATCCAAAAAGGACCAATAATTCTCTTTCACATTATCCACCCTGCCTCTTTATTGAATACAAAGGACTTGGGGAGGGGGTTTTAATCTGGTCTGAGTTTCCTGTGGCATCAGTTTTCACAAGGTCAGGAGGTAGGTGGCCTGTCAACACCTCCTCATCTGCCTCTCATAGGTCATGTGACCCAGGCTGTCATATGCCACAGGAAGCAAACACCTCAAATCCGTAAGGGCTTGAAGAGAGTCTTATTTTCAGGTAATGCAATCAAATGTGTGTTTGTGCTTTTTAACGTATCATTGCGTTTTATATTTCGGACGTGTTTTATTTTATTGCAGAAAGAATGCTTTGTCTGATCAACTTTATTTCATTTTGTTAAACATCTATTCCTGTATTTCAGGCTGCCAAACCACATTACATAGAAGGTGTGAATAATACATTTGAAAGAAATCTATATAATGGTGTGATTTCAAACAGGTGATTCTAATCATGATTTGGTATGAAACCATGGAAAGTTTGAGTCTCTAAGGAGCAAAGAAGGGCAGAGGATCTTCAGTTTGTCAAGTAATGCAGGAGAAAATGATTTAAAGTGTTTGAAAACACCATACGTCAAATACATGGACGGGAATTGCTTATTTATCAATTTAGTTATCAAAACTTTATTGTGCATAAAAGGAGCCTCATGTTAACCATGTCAAGAAGCAGCATTGACTTCTCTGGGCTCTGAGGCATCTAGGATGGACCATCTCAGAGTGGAAATGTGTATTGTGCTCAGGCCAATCAGCATTCCAGTGCTTTTCTCGAAAAAAGGTGTGTGCCCCAGACCACAGATGAAAAGGACCATCCAGGCTGTTATTAACAACAGTCCGAAATAAGTCCAATAAGTCAGTGGCAGCATTAGTGCAAAAAAGTGCATTGTGGGTTTAGAGCAACATTAGCTCATTCAAAATGACATCTTTTCCAGGGACGTCCATGCATTTATCAACAAGACAAAGCAAAACAATCCCAAAGGACATGTAAGGAACACTGCATATATTTTAGAATATACTAACACAATATATAAATGCAGGGTTTGGAGTACATGCTCATGCTGTGTGTATAACTCTAACCCTAGCTCTTATCTATGCTGCGTTTTCTGATATGAACCATTATGTATACTCATCAGTGCAAATGTGCCTACTTGCAAATTCAAATACACCCTGATAATATTTAAATCTCTGATCTTGTGAGCTGGATTAGTCTTTTCTTTTTTCTATCACTCCAGCGATTTACCCTTGATTTGTTAAAAATTTACCATATGTAGATATATTTAGATCATGTGAAAAAAATAAAGCCCGTGCCAGCATTTAAACACAAGAATCGATATCTTAATCTTCACCAAAATAGCAATATTATGACAAGGCCGCATGAATGTTTTCAGTTCAAGGCAACCAATGGATGATAGTTTAATATTTCATAATATAAAATTGCCTGTATTACTCTTTATTAGCTACCCAGATGGTTTTTTTTATCTAGATGTGACTAAACGTCTTAAGGATAACCCCTAAAAAGCAAGGTAAATACTTGAGGTAATTCATGCTCTTTTGTAAATTGGTGTTGGCAGAGAGGGCTTTAAATAGAGTATTTTGTCAGAGCCTGTAGAAGAACAGCCTGGATCAGAAAGTGTTATTGATGCCGATGGTAAACTTGTGAAAACATTGAAACAGAATAGGTTAAACCAAAGATGTAGATGCCTGTGAGTGCTTCGTTTACCAAAGGATTGTGGTTAGGGTCATCATAACAACCCTGGATCAGAAAAAAAATCCAAGGCATTTACTCGTCTAACCACCTAAAAGAGTCAGCCAGTGTCAATCTGAATCTGTGATGGAGAATTAAAACAAGCTGTTGTGATGATACCATACTGATGACACTTTCATTTTCTAGTTATTTAATTGATTCTTCAGGGTCCAATGTTCAACGTCTTTATAGTGCACGTGATAATTTAAGGTTAGGCCAAGCATGTCATTTCTTGTGACAGACATTGAGTGAATTAAACAGTGACATATGAAACAAGAAATAGGGTAAATACCATGAATTCAAATTGTAATAAGCTATTCTCTTTTGTATTGTCATGCTACAGATTCTACTACTGTAATTTAATACTGTAAGGTTTGTTTGCCAGTAATAAAAAAACCTCCTGAATGAATCTGAAGATTCATGACTGTGAATAGGATGGTAGGTATCTTTTGATGAACCTATGCAATAGTCATTGATGATGATAATAATTTCTACTTCAGTTTCATCGGTGTGAAATGGGGCTCGGTAAATCATGCATTGTTTTCTGAAATCCACTATAATCTTCTTGTTTTTGATGACATTGAGGGAGAAGTTGTACCGTTGGCACCATTAAACAAAATCCTTCATCTCTTGTGGGACATATGTACTCAACATATGCAATGTGACCCAGACTCAACAGTGAGCTCACATGAGGTTTCATGGATGTGATGTGACACGATCATGAAATTACAGTGAATGTAGGCGGGGAATAGTACACAGGGACGACTCTGCTGAGGGGCACACCTACAGACCAGGACATCCAGGGTTAGCACTCAACTTGCAGTGATGGGTATGCTGTTTGACAATCCAATCACGATTACTGATTACTGGGGTTATTGTCATGGGTCTAGGTCATGTGACTGTGGGAGAAAGTTCATGGTCAGGTATTCTAAATCTTTAAAGTGACTCTTGGCTCATAACCCTGCTAGTATGACTATTCTACAAACAGGACCAAACATGCATTTTCTCTAGTGACCTTAGACTTTTGGCATTTGGATATAGTACAGTATATACAGTGCATATATAGCAATGCTGTAATGGCCACATATAATTATTTCTGCAACTTTATTACAATGCAGCCAGAAAACACTGAGCAATTATGCCCTTTGTGCCACAATGGTGCATGCAAGTTTCATAAAAAAAATTAAATATTACTGCATGAGTATATTCATAAATATTATTAAACAAACAAGACAAAATATTACAGTTCATCCCTTTTTACTGACAAATCTGTGAGTGGCAAACTATATGAACGTTTGCTTTCAGAGTCCAGTTAGTCAGTATTTATTTAGCTTATTAGGTCTTTAAGGCAGTGACTTGGCCATTTCAGAACATTAACTAAATTATACTATAGAACAGCTTTGTGCTAAGTCCATCTTGCCTAAACAGGACCAAACTAATATTGCTGCTATTTGGGAGGGTAACAATGGTCTTGAATTTCCTCCGTTTGTACATAATCTGTTTGACTGTAGGTTGGTGATTGTCCAAACTGTTTGCAGATTTTTTTCCTTTACAGTTGTTCCTGTTTTCCAGTTGTACTATTTCAGGCGTCCTGTGGATGATATGCTGGGATAGTGTTATGCAAACAATGACCATGATGTCTAAACGTTCAAGTCATTGACACCTGGATAATCCTGCCTGGCTGCAGAGACAGTTCCAAATTAGCAAGCAGAAAACTTATCACTAAACATACATGTTAGTAAAGTTTGTGAACCCCAAAACCTCTCACTTACACCATGAACACCTCTATCGAATGTGTAATGCTTTGCAGATATCGCCAACCACCAGTCTCTGGGAAGCCATTTTATAAAATTGATTATATATTATAAAATATAAAATCCTAAAAGCGTTTCCAGGATGCCGTCAGTGATTTGTACTGACCAGCCTGTTTATACATCAAATTCAGCAAAATGATTTACTGAATACTAAGCATGAAAACCTTAGGCTTACGTGTGTCTGCTCGCCCGTACATATGGGTTCAAGTCCAGATGGCACCTTCCAGCTGGGTCAAACCTCACAAGCATAAACAATTGATTGTATCTGAGATCCTGACTAAGAGAAAAAAAGTCTGTGAAGCTCTAACTTGGGTACCTGTAGCAAAAACAAAAATAAGCTGGGTTTTCTGGAGATCTTTCAAGTTATAACTTAATGCCACTGAGTCATTTGTTGCAACCTAATTCAATGGCCAATGTTTAATTACTGTCGGTGGTTTATATTTGTATGCTACATGGCTGACGTAATCTACATACCTTTTAGCATTAGGTGTGGCTGAAATATAGAAATTCACAAAATTAGTAGAGCCACACCTCATGTACCCTGGGCCTTTTTTAAACTGTTAACAAGAGAACCGTATTATTTCCCATGAAAGTATTCAAATTATTTCTATCATTATTTCAGGCCATACATTAATCCTTTCATGCTTTCACGCTCTTGTTCCATTGTTACCAAGCATGACCATAGCGTTCCTTTTTATGCATGACCATAGCTCCCTCTTGATCTTCTTGATACTGTGAAGTCATTATCCAAGTGTATGCTCTCCCTCTTCCATCTCGTGCTGTCCACATGCCATCTTTCCACTCATCCTGACAGCAGATGAAGGAGGGATGAGGCACACTGGGTCAGTCAGATGGAAGAATGGAAGGACAAAAGAAGTGTGTCATATGCCATCATGAGCACGTCTCTGTGTGTATGTGTGTGAGCACATTTGTTAGCTGAGTAGAAGATGGAGAGCTCAAAACATGCCATGATCAAAAGCTGTACAGTCATAATGATGGCACTGACTGGATTGGCCTGTGCCTGCCCAGTTTTCCCCCATCAACTTCAAAGCCAACATTATATAGCCCCTGTTTCACACAAACATACACTTACAAAGCTCAAAAGCATGAGCAATAATATTGTGGAAGGAGGAATCTCTACCCCAATCCCAACATCACATCCCCAACAACTCTAAAATGAGTCAAACTCTAGGCCACTTGGGATCCAGTGTGTTTCATGTTTCCAGTTTTTCAGTGTTTCATGTTTTGGAAGGAATAGGTGCCTTGGCTTCTTGGAATGACTTGTGTTATAGATCTGTTTATCATGTGGCTAGGTTAGCACTTCTTGTGAAATGTGGTCTGCATTTGAACCGACGCTACCTATGAGTGTTTGTGTCTGTGAATGTGTTTTGAACAGAAATAAGCCTGCAGACGTGTACCGTTGAGGAAAAATCGCATACAATTCAACCTCTGCATGCCCTGGCCATTACATACAATCAACCTCATATTTAATATAAAAGTTATAAAAGCTGCTTTGAGACGATGCTACATTGTAAAAAGCGCTATATAAATAAAATGAATTGAATTGAATTGAAAAGTCAGTAGTCATTTCAGCAACACACACAAGGTTACACCTATCTAACAACGTTTCTACAATTTTACTTTTTCCACAAAAAAATATTGCTAAACTGGAAATGTTCTCTCTTTTATAGGTGCTGAGAAACTGATTCATGCACTGACAACCCCAAGGTTGGGCTACTGTACTGTTAGCTTAGAGCGCAGCCTGATTGGAACAAGGAAATTTGAACATTTAAGTACATATCCACTTCTGTGTTCTAAGCTATGAGCTGGTTTACAAACTGTCAAATATTTGCAGAAATATATATTTTTCAATTTCTTAATGATTTTTATTTATTCAATAAGTGTGGATGAGGAACATTCTTGTTCCTGGCTGCAGTGGTCTGAGTGGTCAGTCTCTCTTTTTCTAACGTTCTTCTCTTGCTCGACTATTCCATGGAGATAGGAAACAACAATACTGTTGGCTGTATCCACCCTGGAGACCAAGCATTAAGGCAACCCTCTTTAAGTCACCACAGACGCACCATTGATGTTGAACAAAGTTTATGCACCTCAGTTTTGTGACTCAAAAGTCCCTCTACCACAAATGATCTGCTTTGTTAATGGGATCCAAATGGGATTGCATCATCTAGAATCATCTTTCATTGGACATTTTTAGCCTTTGACTGTGAGTGTCTGTTGGGTTGTTTGGTTGTTCTGGCCTTGGTCGTTTTGATGTTTAGTTGTCCAGAGCTGGGGTTTCATGATCAGTTTTGTGGCGATCTGGATTTGATGAGTTGTTGTTCTTCTTGCCTCTCAGTTACTTTAAATTGCACTAAATAATGCTAATATTCTCTATCCATCGAAAATTAGATAACCAGTGCAGAGCTGACGAAATGGGACAAATATGATCACATTATTTTAGCTATTGTTAGCACATTCTTACCCACCTAATCCTGAACAGGGTCAGGGAAGAACCAGGATGAAAGCAGTAGCTGGTTTTCATACTTATTAAATGTGTACGGATACCCTCCAGTCATCACCCAGCACTGTACCATGCCCGTATTTATAGCAGCTAACATACACCTGGCAATAAGATGTCATAATGCTTAAGAAAACACAAACAAACACATATGCACACACACACACACACACACACAAGCACAAGTCTGAGTATGTAGGGGGTGTAAGAAAACATGGCTTGGTTCTTTCTCCAGACATAACAACTGCCGTTTATATAAAAATCTTTTCTCTATAGTTTTCTTGTTCACCATGTGTAAGATGGTTTTTTTAAGATCATTTGCCATGCACTAAGCAACCAGTGTATTCATTTTTAATCAGCGCTCTCATGATGGACTCGTGAACATTAGTGTTAGCCAGTGAGTAAGAGACCTTTTGTTACAGTGATCTTTTCAGAGAGAGAGAGAGAGAGAGAGAGAGAGGTTTTATTGTCATTTCAGCTACGTACAAGTACATATTGAAACGAAACGGCAACACAAAGTGCAAAACAACACAATATAGTGCAGTCAAACATACAATAAATACGAATAGGTCTTTAAATAAAAAAAATACACAGTCTATCATTCTAAGCTCTCACAAGCAGTTACGGAACGAGACTTAGACGAGTGTTGTTTAGTACATGATCACGTGTAGATGGTACATGAAGTGGAACCATGTTCTAACATGATATGCACTTAGCAGCGTTCCACCTAGCAAAAAATGCTGATTAGTGCAAGTTGCAATAAGTGTGCGAGGATTCAGGAATGCAAAAGTAACATCGTGTATGTGTTACTGTCCATCTAGTGTGTGTCAGAGTCCAGTGTTGAGGAGTCGTACGGCTTGTGGTATGAAGCTGTTATACAGTCTGGTTGTGCTCGTCACCACTGGTACCTTCTTCCAGATGGCAGCAGGCTCAGTGGTTCCTCTGTAAAATGTGGTGAGGATTGAAGGTGGTTTCTGACTGACCATGGTCTTTCATTTTCTCACCCTGTCGGACTGTGTATTAATTACAGTAAAGTAATTAATGAATGAATGTTAATTTTATTATTATCGGCTTTTATGATGACAACCTAAAGAAATGAGCTTGAAGGGAAACAGTGTGGTTACTGGACTAACGTTTTTGTTTAATAGCATAAATATGGAACAAGACAAAGAGTCATTCTACGATATAGCTCCATTGGCTGATATGTGTGCCCTCTTTTTACAGTTCTATTTGTCCCACCTCTCTGTATTTTTTTAGCTTAAAGACTGGAACCTCTGTAGATGCCCAAGTGGCTGCTGTGTGTGTGTGTGTGTGTGTGTGTGTGTGTGTGTGTGTATTTATATATGTGTATAGGGAGAAGTGATGAATATTAAGAACCTATTGTGATGAAAATGCTTCTGGCCTTTGGTGATTCAGGCTTTAAAGTTATAGCCTTAGGGAGCTCCATCTGCTATACCGTCAGACCTCTCGCCTTCAAACACACACACACACACACACACACACACACACACACACACACACACACACACACACACACACACACATATATAGTCTGTTTATTTAATATGCATACCTTACTGAAAAATAAAAAATACAGTATTTTACAACATTTTGGAAGCTAGCTCACCAGTCGTGTTCAAAGCTGCAAAGCTTACAGAAAACAACATCTTGGCAACTGTCAAGCATAGGCGTGGTTCTGTTTGGTGTTGTGTGTCAGCCTGTTACACTGCACACAATGTGCAGATGGATTCTAGAAAACGTTAACAAATTCTGGAAGGGGCAGACAGTTAGTGATGAAACAGAGGTTGAGTGCGGGGCAGATATTATACGTCAATATCTCAACACGTATCTCAAAACCAACGTTAAACCTGAAAGAATAAATTGTTGAAATTTATTCTCCAGACTTGGTCGATTTGGGTGTTTGATTATGTGCTTGCAAGGTCTAAGCATATTTTAAAACTTAAAGTTGTAGGATTGGAAGATAAATAAATAAAAACAGAGATAATTTAAGGCTTTTAATATAACTATTCAAAGAATGGCTGCTGGCTACGAGCATTATTCACAAGAATGCTTATAAATGCATTATTGCTAAATGTTGTGTTAATATCTGTTCTTTTGGTAAAACATACAAGCGTTTGAATGAGGTACCCAAACTTTGACCCCTACTGTTTAAATACGATAGGTAAGTTTATCTAGCTGCTGTTATGCCTTTCAGTTTATAAGAACAAAAATAGAGGTTTTTTTTTAGAATGAAGAGGAAAGTCACATTTATACAAGGATAACCATAACCATCCATTTTTATATGTCCTATATTTCTCAGTACCTGTAGTTGCACACACACACCAATATGCTCTCTGAATTTGATCAGATCTGTAGGTGTTGCTATGTATAATTAATTCTGACCAGGTCAGCAGATTGCTGCTAATCAGAGGTAAGTACTGACCTGAGGGCATAGTAACTAAAGAAGCACACACACACACACACACACACAGAGTGTACAAATCATGCTTAAATGATGAAGACCTCGCTACCATTGTCCTATTTGTCCTCACTACGCAGCAGCTGTGCCTTCTAAGATAAGCAGTCTGTCCATACTTACCATCGCGCAGGATAACAAACACATTTAAGACATTTACATTTACAGCATTTCGCAAACACACTTATCCAAAGGAACTCACAGGGGTGTATGTTGTATTTGTATGATCAGACAGTACCTCAATCCAGTACAAACAGACAAGATCCCAAGTACACAATCACACTAAAACAGTCACTGGATCTGATGTATGTAAACAGTAAGAAAGAGTGCTTTCCTTTGACGTGCTACATGGTCCCACTCGTTTCAGAGCTGAAATATTGTTTGATCAGACATCGTTATACTATGTACAACGTATACATGTTTACGTGCATATGTGAAATAAAAAAACAATGATATGTTCACAGACTATATGCACAGGACAAGAGATATCTATTGTCATTTGTTTCCCTCTGTAAATGTCACTATTACTAGCAGTGTAGTCCTGCTTTGGGTTATCATTTCCTCCCTCACTTGTTCATTGTAACAATTATAATTCCTGCTTTACTTGCTTACTTTAAAACAATGTCAAATCCTCAAAGTGTTTATGTCTTATGTAAGAGATAAACAGTCACCATGGAAAATAATTATGTCCAAGCAAAACACAAGTAAATAAAAAAAAAAGATTGCCGCGATCGTATTTGCGATATCTTGTGGTTGAAAAGCTATTAACACAGAAAGTGTTATTGTGTTAAACTTTTATTGTTCATCACAGATAACTGAAGATGGAATTGATTCTAATGATGTCACGTAGTGGTCTATACTCTAATTTATGAGAGCATATTTACTTGTCAGGAGGACTGGCCCTTGGACTGGCAAAGATTAGCTAGCTAACTTATATAACTATATATAACTATATCACAAATTAAACTGAGAAAAAAAAGTTGAATTTGAACTTTGCTCGGTTGTGAAAACTAGTGGAAAACATCTACAAAAGCTACACAGGAGCTTTTTTTTAAAGGAAAAAAACATTTCACTGGAGATTCTGGAAAATGATGGTCCTTCATAATGCAGCAAGAAAACTGGAACCAGATATCATCCATCACCAGATACTCTGCAGATGACCATTGATTTCTTTCAAGCACACTACATACTCATTTTACCATTCTGAGTTAAAGGCAGGTTTGCTTGGAGACCAACAGAGGAGAGCAAGTTATTCCCTCACAGTGTTGTATGTGGGGCTGCTGGATATCTGTCTGTCTCATCCTAATGCTTTCACACCAAGGATCGTTGGAGCTGGACCTGTGGCCTTGGTGTTGTCTATGCTGGGATGATGGGGACGGAGAGTGTATGGTAATGAAGCATTCAGAGAGTCTCTGGAGCACTCATGTGTAACGACAAACGGTAGGTGGACAGTGCCATAACCTGGACTCACAGTAAGGTGCTGATGGAAGCCCATTCTTAAATGACAAAGAAGTAGCACTATGCATCAATCTTTACCATGGTCCAATATATTCCTTTGCAGCAGAAGAAAAGCATTAAGGTTCTAACTTCACAAAACAGACATATGGATTCAGTGCAAATATTTCATATACACACATATATATATATATATTTTCACGTTGGTATACAGCCATGTTCAGGTCTCTCCTGAGATGCTAAAATTGGGTTTAGGCCAGTCAAGAATGTTCCGAATCCACTCCTTTGTTATTTTAGCTGAGTGCTTAGTGTCATTGTCTTGTTGGAAGGTGAACCTTAGAATCTTATTTCTCATAGTCTGGGAGTCTTTCATGTGGTTTTTGGCAAACTCTATGCAGGCTTTAATATGTCTTACACTGAGGAGAGGCTTCCGTTGGGCCACTCTGTCATAAAACCCCGACTGGTTTAGCTGCAGTGATAAGTGACTTTGTCTCAGGAGCTCAGCCACAGTGATCTTTGGGTTCTTCTGTACCTCTCTCACCAAGGTTCTTCTCCCACCATTGCTCAGTTTGGCTGGACGGCCAGGTCTAGGAAGAGTTCTTGCAGCCTTCTGCCATTTAAGGATTATGGAGACCACAGTGCTATTAGAAACCTTGCTACAATTCTGTCTCTGAGCTTGGGCAGCTCCTTCGACCTCATGATTCTCATTAGCATTAGCATGCACTGTGAGCTGTGTGGTTTTATATAGACAGGTGTGTTCCTTTCCTAATCAAGTCTAATCAGTTTAATTAAACACAGCTGGACTCCAATGAAAGAGCAGAACCATCTCAAGGAGGATAAGAAGAAATGGACAGCTTGTGAGTATAAATACGAGTGTCACAGCCAAGGGTCTGAATACTTATGACCATGTGATATTTCAGTTTTTCTTTTTTAATAAATTTACAAAAAATTATACGTTTCTTTTTTCTGCCAAGATGGGATGCTGAGTGTACATTAATGAGAAATTAATTATTAAATATATATATAGAAAGAGAGAGAGAGAGACAGGATCTACTGAGCACTGTAACTGGATTACTGGATTGTAGTTGTGATTTTTACATGACCGACAGGGGAGACGAACCATGCTAGAACATTACCAGGGTAAAATGAGAAGGTTTCCAGGTGTGTTGTCTGTCTATGTTTGTAGTAAGTGTATGCATGTCATGTCTTTTAAAGTTCAATCGCCTTCAATAGCCCCCCTCCTCTCAAGCACAGTTCTCAAGCCTTTCTAACAGCAGCTTCCTGGTTCAGAGAGAGAGCAGTGCACATTAACCATGTTTTGTCTGTGTGCTTATATGAAGTGCTAACGGATCCATGGAAAGCTCTGACCCCTACTCCTCATTCTCTTGTCTGACCCTCAGTTCAGGATCCATGTTTGCTGTTTCTACATGTATGAGTTTGTTATGGAAGTTGTTTACTTTTGGGGGCTTTTAACAGCGCGGGAACATGGGATTCCTACATGTCTGTATATCATATACACAATCATACAGTATATGCATCACACACATATGTCCAATTTAGATACACTATATGAATCTCTATAACATGTAGAGCATATCATATCCTGCCTTTTTATATATGCGTGTATTATTTATGCTTATATAAAACCGTAATGTATTATATTATTCATTTACACATGCAATATCTCACAAAAATACACAAAATTACGCTGTTATAAGAGCTGTCGACTGTCTACTTTACATTGTCTCAAAGTAGCATTGTCTCATGAAAAGATATTTTATATAAAACAGTTACTAAAATATGAGGGGTGTACTTACTTTCGTGAGACACTGTTAGGAATAACTGCTCCATATTAAAATATTCAAACCACAAATGTTGCTAATAAAACTTGCAAATGATGACAAATTTGATCTGGTTTTGATTTGAAAACCTGTATGTACCTTTCAGCATTAATGATGCCTTCAAAGATGTGCAAGTTAGCCAAGCCATGGGCGCTAACACTGTGCTGATGACCATCCGGACAGTCCTTTTCCTCTTTATAACGGAGGACATAGCGTACCTGATTCCCAAATACAATTTGAAATGTGGACTCTTCAGACCACAGGACACTTTTCCCCTTTGCATCAGTCCATCTCAGATGAGCTCAGGCTCAGAGAAGCCGGTGGTGTTTCTGGGTGTTGGTGATATATGGCTTTTACTTTGCATGTTAGAGTTTGCAAAGTGATGAGTGGGGTTTGTGCACAACTTGGCAACAGAAAAGGGTTTAAAGTCCATCTGAATCCCGCTTCCAACAGCTATGTGTTGTGCTTGACTCAGTACTTAGGGTGATGTAAGGTCGGCTTCACCTAGGTGTTTAAGAACAGAAAGCTAATGTGCACTTGTTCACTAAAAGGACCAATAGACATCATCCTAGTTTCTCTAAGATGTAATTTACATACAATAAATAATAATAATAAGTATTATTAAATAGATTTCATAAGAAGTATTACAAAAAAAATCACAAATATAAGGTTTTATTTGATTCCAGCTACTCCTTATTGGGGTAGTTTTGAGTGTATAGTAGGCATAAATTATATTTGGTGGCAGCAGGATGTTATTTAATAAATTCAAAATGTACATGGAGCAAATATTTAATTTATACTGGATGAACTTGTTGAAATGCCATAGACGACAAACATTAAAATCAATTAAAAATGTCCAGACAAATGCATAATGCTCAACTTATGGTTTAGCAAAATCTCACATTGTTGCTAGAATGAACATGCACTGTTAGACAACAAAACCTTAAAGAAATGCAGTGTTTTGGCATTTTAAAAATTACACTAAATGACAGAAGTCTACTTATGAGGCTGAGAGCATGTGCGCACAAGAGAAATGAAAGGCATGCAGTTAATCTTCAGTTCATTTTCACAGAGGTGCTGAAAGGTGCTGTGTGCATGTCTGAGTTTGAGTGAGACAGTAAAGGACAGAGAGTATATGCTCTCCAGTCTGCTAATGCGTTTGAATATGAGGTTATACATAGCGAATTGGAAGGTGTATGTTAGCGTCAGTGATGCTTCAGTGAGTGAGACGCCACCCTTGTGTAAGGTAAAGTGTAAGGTTTGGGTGAGAAAAGTCGACAAGTAAATCCACACAGCAGCAGCTCATATTGCTCAACACCCTAAAATGTTTACCATTAACAAGCTGTTCTTTTAAAGTGTCTTTCATTAATCAAAATGTTCTTCTAATTACTAACACTATGTTGAGCATGGTTAAGCCTGAGATCTGTGTTGGCAGGGTGATACAGTAGGTGGTTATCCTAAGCGGGGTTAAATAGCACAAACATAAATTAATTAATAAACTAAATATACCTAGTCTTGGATGTTTCTGGACTGCTAGGATTACACATTTACTGAAGGGTTTCCTACTGTGGATCCTTCAGATGTCAAAAGCTACAGACCAGAGTCTCTTCTCTCTTTCTTATCTAGTCTTAGAAAGCATTCTTTATAACCAACTATCTCTTTATCTGTCCCAAAGCAACCTTCAAGATTCGAACCAGTCAGGTTTCAAAGCTGCACACTCTACGGAGACGGCCATCTTGGCTGTCACTGAAAAACTACACGCTGCCAGATGTGCCAAAATGTCATCTGTCCTCATTTTACTAGATCTCTCAGCAGCTTTTGATACAGAAAACCATGAGCCTCTTCCGTCCATCCTCTTGAGTCTTGGAATCCAGGGAACAGCATGGCGGTGGTTTGCTTCCTATCTAGCTGACAGGCCATATCCGGTATCGTGGAGAGGATCCATCTCTTCATCCCGCAAAGTGACCACTGGTGTCCCACAAGGCTCAGTGCTTGGTCCTCTCTTGTTCTCCCTCTATACTCGCTCTCTTGGTGAGGTTATATCCTCACATGGCTTTTCATATCACTGCTATGCTAATGACACCAAACTCATTCTCTCTTTCCCTCCCCTGGACACCCAGGTCTCTGCCAAGATGTCTCTTCCCACATTGCTAATGCACCTCGCTCACTCCGGTCCTCTAGCACTGCTGGACTGGTCCCCCCGTCTCAGAGAGGAAAAGGAAGGCCTTCATCTAGACTCTTCTCTGTTTTGGCTCCTAAGTGGTGGAATGAACTTCCCCTTAATGTTGGAACAGCTGAGTCTCTGGCTATCTTCAAACACCACTTGAAGACCCATTTATTCCACACTTACCTCAACTAACCCCCCCCCCTCTTTTTCTCTCTCATTTTCCGTTTTAAAAGTGTATTCTTGTTTAGATTCCTGATTATTAGAAATAGATTATCTCACTGATGTCTTAAAGCACCTTTGTAAGTCGCTCTGGATAAGGTGTCTGCTAAATACTGTAAATGTAAATTAAAAGGTATATATAACTTAAACCTCTTTTGTGTCTCTAGGGTTAGGTACGGTATTCAGTGGTAAGTCAAAAGGTCAGAGGTAATTTATTATTGTTAGGCTCAGATTTCTGTGCTACTGGCTCTCCATTTTTGACACGCTTTAAGTGTTTTTCTTACTTAGTGATGTCTCTTTTCTCTTTTCTCTTTTGCTGCATTCAGTGTTATCTGTTCTGTTTTTGAGAGTTACTACTACTGAAGAGTCGGCTCCGAGTCCCTGAGCCAACTTGTCTGAAATAGCATTTTTGATGCCTGTATGGCTTCCACTGTTAAACCCTGCATGTTTTCTGCCTTCTTTACTGATTTCCTTAGCCTGGCATCAGCCTAGGACTTTGCTCACTGCCCATGAGCTTCATCTTTTATTTAGACCCGCCCTTTTTATGTCCCAATTCACAATATCTATTGGTCCCGGTGCTTCCCTTCAGTGACACAGCCACAATTTTTTAATTATTTTAAGTTCCCCACTACAATCAACACCTTTTCCAGAGAAAGGTTCATCTCCATCTTTAGGGTGCTCTGATTTGTCTCTCCACTATTATGAGTTGTAGCCCTTACCAGAGCAGGTGATGTGGAGATGTTCTCTGGAGCTGCAGTTGACAGGTTCTGCACTGCTGCA
>JAUZST010000105.1:14262-31357 GCA_034779995.1 Parotocinclus haroldoi | reverse complement strand
TATATAAAAGTAATATTTATAATGTAATGTTAATTGTTAAAAATTATACATTAAAATGTACAGCACTATTGTGGTTAAATTTCATACTGTTTTTTTTATAAGAAATCTAAGAAGAACGTAGAAAAAACATAACCTATTCACTTTACATTTATGTATACGCTATACATATTATATATATATAATGTGTGTGTAAATAACTATATTAGGTGATTATAAACTATAAACTATAAATAGGTGATTTACTCACCATGACTTTGTTACAGTTCTCTCTGCCTCATTGGCTATGAAAAACTAAGGTGACTCCCTGCTCATGTTTTGATTGCCTTTTTAGGCTGAGCTGAAAAGAGAAGACAGAGCAAATTAAACCGCATCCATCTTAATGAAACACAATTATGTTTCACTTATTAATCATTGAGAAATCAATATGTCCCTTCGTGGGCAGTTTTCACCGAGATCATCCAGCAGTGAATGAAAATACATCATCCCTACACTAGAGCACCTATAGGTACGCTCACCTGAATACCTCATGGAACTACATGAGAGAAGTGCATGATGATGATGATGATGATGTGTGTGTGTGTGTGTGTGTGTGTGTGTGTGTGTGTGTGTGTATTTATATAGCACTTTTTACAACGGAGCATTGGGTCAAAGCAGCTTTACAAATGTCTAGGCCCACAGCCCTAACTAAGCAAGTCTATTGCAACGGTGGCAAGGAAAAGCTCACCAAACGTGTGAGGACCAAGACTCGAAAAGGGAAGCAATTTCTTTAAGCAGATTAGATATTATATGTAAGAATCCACTTAAAAGTTGCCTAATTAATACGATTATATGAATAGTTTAAATAAACAGAGGCTAAATATATCTTTCATGTAAAGAAATGTTAATAAATGAAATACAACCTGATCATATTTAACTAGGATCATTTGAACTGCTAAAATAATAGTAAAGTGAAATAGAGGATAAACAACTATAGAACATAAGAATATTACACAGAAATCAAATAAATAAAGGATAACATAGAGAACACATGTGAGTATAGACTTCATTTAATCCAGTATGTTTGTTAAAAAAAGGAAAGGCAGGCCTAGTTAGACAGCATTAAGATGGATGGAAGGTCATTAAGACTGACTCCTGTTGCGCATTTTCCTCACAGATCAATTCACTAAACATACTGTATAATAGGACATTATTAAAGTCTGAGCAGGGCTATTGACTTAGAAAAAAAAAACATTGAAATGGATGCTCTTCACCTTCTTATTGCATCTCTATGACCTTAATCTGATTTTTCAGCCATTTTGCTGCATAATGAGAAAACAAGATACAACAGGCAAAAGCAAATGCATGTTAAAGCAAATAATTTATAGACTGGTGAATAACTCATACCTAATTACCGCAGTTATCCAAGAGCAAGTTCTATTTTTAATGGCTATGCTGAAATAATATTGGATGTGCTTTCCCCCCTTTGCTGCTATTCCTCTCCTCTTTTAGTAGAGCTGAGATACAAAACTGATGGTGCTTTTTTGTTAGTAAATGGTTAAAATGGCTTAAAATGGTTGGTTCTGTAAGAGGAATATTCCATAACGTATAAAGACTTTATAACTTTTAAACAGTAGCTGATTTACCTGATGTCAAAGATTAGGTGAGAAAGGGCAAACGTGACTGTGTTCTGGCCCCATTATCAGCATGAGAGCATGAGAATCCACTGATGTTTTTCACAAAACCTTCTTACAATTTCAATACTGCTGCATAAATATAGCCTAAAACATTATCGATTAGCTTTTAAACCAAGTACTGAAAGTAGAGAAAGAAATGAAACAAATGAAACTACATATACGTGTGGTAGAACGTGTAGTATATAGTATGTGAACTTTTAGGATTTAGCAGTTAATCTGAGGGTGAAAACAGAATCAGATGTTGTCAGTCAATGGCAATCAGGCTTGAATGGTCTTCTTTTTGGATTTAAAGAGCAACAATCTATCACTCTAATCTTCAAAACGCTTGTTTGTTGAAGTGAATTATGGTAACAGTAAAATTAAGTAAATAATACAATTTAAATCAATAATAAAACTTACATCAGTAATAAAATTCAAAATAAATTTAAGTTAATGAGTGGATGGAGGGAGTTCCTGCACTCTGGTGGGACTGGTTTCTCT
Source organism: Parotocinclus haroldoi (assembly GCA_034779995.1). Lineage (NCBI taxonomy): Eukaryota > Metazoa > Chordata > Actinopteri > Siluriformes > Loricariidae > Parotocinclus > Parotocinclus haroldoi. The sequence continues at coordinate 29,204 of JAUZST010000105.1, read as the reverse complement.
TGATGAAGACCAGTAGAGTGATGCTGAGGTGGAGGAACATCTATGTGTGTGGTGCTGGAACTGGTACTGGAACATCAGCTCAGAGAGAAAAGAGAATATGTAGTTACTTATGGGTTAGGAACACAGAGCCTATTATCATTATTTATTGTAGAAGATGTTAATATGAGGAAAGCCCCCAAAATACCAGAGTTTAAGCTGTTCTGTACTGAGGGCTATAATTACTTAATAATAATTTAATTACTGAGAGTGCATTCATAATCAAACGGGTCTTGATGCACTGCTGTTGTCTACAATGACTCAGAAACTTCAAAGATGATATATTGGCATCATCTCCATCCATATACTTCACATTATTTCTGCCTAAAATTGATATGGACGTAGAGTGAAAGCCTGGATTTATTCCTGAATACATTATTACGAATTTCATGTCTTAGCATGATTTGTAGTTGCACAAATGCCAGCATGCAAGTGCTATCAGATGTATAGCAAATGTTTGCCAGGCCAAAGTGTCTTTGAAAATTAAAAGGATCTGCACTTAACTGTCTCTTAGTCATCTATGGTGAAGAAAAATAAATGGGTAAGGAAACAATTAATTAGTGTGGCAGGCCATAACAAGTTTACAGCATGTCACAAGCATCTTTAAAACCCCATAAGTGGGCAGCTTTTTAACAGGCCAGTAATACGCCACAGCAAGCCAGATGAAAGGCTTCTGAGACACATTTACAGCTTGTGAAAGTGGCAGGGCCATTCAAGGCCAGCCAGAGACAGAAAATGAGGGCATGAAGTTTACAGTTTAAAGATTTTTTTTTTAAAGAACAATATAATATAATAATCTACAACAACACAGTGGGGCACAAACCAGTGGATGATAATATCCCGGATGTAAAATGAGCATGAGGATTACAAATGAACAAAACCGGATGGTAGACAAAACGTTTTGAAATATGAAAGTCAGCAGGAGACTACATTTTGTAGCAGCTTAGCACAGATCGGCGTGTGTGAATGCCAAAAAAAGATTATAATGGAAACCCTAGTGCAGAATGTAAGGGAAAATGGAAGCTAATTCTGTGTCCTGCTGTACTCCGGATCTTGGAGGCCAGATGGCCGTGTCAGAAGGTTGAACTGTCCTTTGCCCTGTGTGATCCTGAAGAGAGTACACTACATAGCAGCAGACTAGAGGAAGAGCCATCTGGTGCCCTACTTGCATTTGCCTGAATAAAATCAGACACAGAAACACATTCTCCAAACAGCGTAGCCCAAGCAAATCTATCTGTGGTTTACAGAATTGATTTGGAAAGTCTCTTGAATTATCCGGCATTCTGCTTTAATTGCTCGCATTTAAATGGTTTGTATTCTATATAAAAAATAAAACATATACAGTCGATTTTGGTTAATGGGAGCAGCCGCTTATTCGGACCGAATCCTAAAGTACCAAAACTAATCCTATTAAATACGTGTAATTTTATTTGCTTATTTGGACCAAAATTCCACTTAACCGGACCAAAGAACGTGAGAAAAAGAAGCCACAAGTCGCCACTTAGGGGATTCAAAGCGGATCTGCGATTTATGGGAGGATTCCTGTGAAATCCGAAAAACTTGTTTGCAAATTAATTTTTCAATGAACAAAGTTGCTAAGCAACAGTAGTTCTTGTTTGTACGTTCGCTATGCATGTAAATCGTACAATAAAGGTTTAATAAACATCTAATATCTTACATCAATTATAGCACTCCCATCTCGTAACAAAAAGCATGTTCGATTAATCGTACCAACAGCTTATTAGGACCAACATATTAAATCAAGGGCAAGTTTTTCCAATGGGTAAGTGGTCATGTCATATCAAAGAGGACCAGAATTGTCTCAAGAATGATTCTTGCAATGAGATTTGCAATAACTCTTAGGTTATCAGCACAGAATGTTCAAAACCTTTGTTGTGCATCACAGGTGACAACAGCCTCTCTATTTATTTGTATTATACAATGTAAAACTATAACAATGACATTTCAATATGTAAGCTTAACATCAGACCTTGATTTTAATAACTGAACAAGAGAAGCGGAAATTTTTTTCCACTGTTATTCGTTTAATTTAGGCAAAGGACTTAATTATTCTGTTTGAATGGATTCGTGATATTAAGTAATGGTACAAAAAAAGTTCGGTTAATACTTTACATTTATACAAACTCACAGCAGAAAACCACTGCCAGCGTATATAATACAGATAAAAATAGAAGTGTTAAACCTTTTGTCCCAGAGTCATTCTAGCAAATAAACCTGAAATCTTGCACCAACTCTCCGGGGTATATAAGGCTGGTTTATGCCATTGTGCATTGCTATGCCTTTGTAAAGGTGTGTGCTGGTACGGTATGTTAGGGCGTTGTTTATACCTTTTTGTGTTTCTGCTAAAACTAAAATGTAGCTTTCCATAAAAGAAGAGAGAACACTAATAAAACTATAAAAAACAAATATAGCCAAATACACACATCAAGGTGTAAAGGTCTTAAAGATCTAAAGAACATTCTTAAAAAAATAACAATAGTCTTTTGTTTCAGGTTTGTATCCTATTTGAGATGCTTGTGCGTGAGATTCCTCCTTGCTGTTATTTGTCTAATCATCAGCTCCAGGAAACTCGATCATGGTTAAGTAAGGACATAAAACTTTACTATTAAAGCATAAACAGGACCCGGCATTTAAGCAGCATACGTGCTTTGTAAATATAGCTTTCAATCGTGGGATGGGATTTTGGCTGTGAGCACTGTCATCTGTGCCAAAGAAACATGATCCCTAATATCTCTACCATCATCTGATATTAAATAGGGAATTAAAACTAAGCTGCATTGCCACCCTTGCTCCAGTTAAGGCTTAGAGTTAAACGGACATGGGCAGGGAGACTGGTCAGCAGTGATGACCTAATCTCAGCTGAACTAACGTGTGTTTATTAGGTTAGGAGCAGCAGCAATGTGTCTTGTCACTTTGCTGAGACAAGGCCAATGCAATCTACTGAATGGAATTAGATTGTCATTGATGTGCCAGGGTGAGTAGCAACAACAGATCGATGGAAAATTACACACTGTGTGTGTGTGTGTGTGTGTGTGTGTGTGTGTGTGTGTGTGTGTGTGTGATTGTTTGCAGTAGGTTTAGTGTATGTATGGCATTGAGCTCTTTCTGCCACTCTCTCTCTTTCTCTTTCTCTCAATCTCTCTCTCTCTCTCTCTCTTTCTCTATCACTATAGTAACAGAGAAAGGAAGGGTGAGAGATTAAAAAAACAGCAACAAAAAAAAGAGATCCAATTCCAGTAGAGCACTAATGGGCCACATCAAGCCAATAAAATAAAAAATGGCTCCTTTAGTTCAGTCAATAGAGAGTAAATGAAAATGTAACCTTTCATTAAATGTGGTGCTATGATGTATCTTCCATTTGTCTGCTATTCTGTGTCAGTCTGATCTTTTGCTCCATTTAATGATAAATATGTACGTTAATGTCTCCAAACAGACCTTGTGATTCAGTTGATGATGAAGCTGATAAAATTCACTATATTCATTCAGCACCTTAACTGAATATCACTGTTACGAATAAGTTTAAACAGAGAATTCGATTGTTTGGTGTGCTGTGCAACCAAAGGCGAATATAAAACATGAACTATATAATACATAATGAAATAATAATAATAATTCATAATTATAATAATAATAATACCTTAGTTGTTAGAAGATTCCAAAGAGCCATTTACCAATCATTTAACTGTCTTTAACAAGCTTGTAGTCATCTGATACCTAAAAGCTTACCAAATTGTAAACACAGAGTCACTAAACATTATGTGCCAGGCTACGAGAGAGGAAGACAAAGGGAGATAGAGAGAGGTGATAAATCTGCAGGTACACACTAAGTGGGACTAAATACAAAAAAGCTCAAGGCCCAAGTTCCAATGTGGCCAAGTTGCCCTTTTAATTAATTAGCCCTAGCAGGAGAGGTAGCCCATGGGAAAGGAAGGTGCAGCCCCCCTGTGTGCTGCCAAGGTGATAATGTCCTGAAGGTGGAAGGAGCGAGGCAGGCCTCCGCAGATGCTTACAAAATACACACACAATCACAATGCACTGCCAAACATGGTCAGTCCCTTAGCAGCCACATGTGCAAATCAGCCTGAACTTCTCCCTCAAGGAGAAACATGTGGCACATTAGAACAACAGCCATTCAGGCTGAGCCTAATATTACTACATCGTTTAGAAAGTGAATGGAAAAGTGGACCATATTAAAATGAGCTGTTTACTCCTGGCCAACACCTTCACACTCACCCTCTAAATCTAGGCAGGCTTTATAGAAAGGCATTTCTAAATACACAGAATGCACTGAATATCTTCAGTAAGAACTCGTAGCTTTGACTTTGTATGATACACATTGTGTATGTGCATGTAAGCTGGTCTTCATTGTAGCCGAATAGAGTGCAAAATCAACTTATTTCTTCTCTCTCTTTCTTCATTCTTTCTTTCTTTTCTTTCTTTCTTTTTTTGTTGTTGTTTGTTTGTTTGTTTCACATAATGAGTGAGTGCACCTTTTCTGCCCCGGGCCTTCATAGACAATTTAGCCAGAAAGCCAGTGCAGATCATGATTTAGCTTTTGACATGGCTGGCCCTTGGGCAATGGCAGACTAATACAGATATCTGACTCTCAGCCACTGTGGAGCCAGAAGAGAGACAGTGCCAGAGCCCTTTTATTGACTAAATGATAAAGAGCTTTGTAATGATAAATAACAGTCATTTTATTGTGGAATTCCCAGAAAGACACATAAAACACACATAAACACACACACACACACACACACACACAGACACACACACACACACACACACATATATATATATATATGTGGTTGGAGTAACGCCCAGGCTCTATGGTCTGGTATGATCTAGCAGGACTTTCATTTCTGAGCACATTAGGTTCCTCTTCTGTCAGTCAAGAATTGAAAACTAAGGTGCAGTGGCCACAGGTTCAGCAACCCTGGACTGTCAAAGAAAAAGACACCTATGCACACAGATGGAAGGGTCCGAATTTGACACAGCATGAATCTCTAAACCCAACCTGCCTTTTGTTTACGGTCTAGGCTGGTGAAGGTGGTGCACTGGATTGTATTAAGTTTTCCTGGCCTGTTTATATAAATCAGTTATTCCATAAATGAAGCAGCCTATTTGAGTACTGTCACTGACCATGCGCATCCCTGCCACAATTGACCAATCTCCCAAAGGCCACTCCCATCATAATAATGCAACATGTCAAGAAGCAGGCGTCGTCTCAAGCTACTTTCATGAGCATGGCACTAAGCGGTGTTCCCTGTCGCAATCTGAATCCAGTGTAACTCCTGCAATGTGGTAAAATGAAAAATTCCCTGCACGGAATCACACCTCAAATACATAGGAATTGTGTGATATACTCGTGCCGATATGGAGCAGAAACCCAAAGCAATATTTCCATGCCACAAAGAACGAAGGCTGTTTTGAGAACAAACACAAGTTCTGTGGAGTGATAAATCTCAATTCTCTATCTGGGAGTCTGAGTCTGGGTTTGGTAAATGACGGGAGAAGAAATCCTCACTGCATTGTGCTAACTGTAAAGACTGGTGGAGGACGAATAATGATAATGATAAGAATGAATAATAATAAAGGGGGAACCAGCTCCATATTAATTCCAATGCATTTAGAATGGGACGTCATAAAATTGAACACAGCTGAAAAATTTAAGTGTAACGCTTTAGAGACACCAGATGACCTAATGCATGCCTATGAAATGTCCAGGGAAAACCTGCGCGTACCCAGATGAAATCCATGCAGATATCCGAAGAACATGCAACCTCCACACATTCAGGTCTAGGACAGGAATCGTAACTGCAGATCTCAGGAGCTGTGAGGTGACGACACTAACCCCTAATGTCAAAAACGAAAGCTTTGAAACTCACCTGAAACTTTAATGAGTGTGAAAAGTGACAAGTGTTCAGAGAACCTCAAGTAAGACTTATGGCTTTCTTTTAATTAACACAAAGTCTCACACTTTGTTTTACCAACAGGCTGAAGATAGCACTTGTCTAGTATGAACTACGTGATTATTTTACAGCTATAAAATTGTACAGTTAAAAAAAATGACATGAAAAAGTTTGTGTTGGAGAGAGTGAAAAAAATGGCACTAAGACTTACGTACATATATGCATATTTTCATTCATTTGGCCTTTTAGTGGTTTAACTCCTTTCCTGCATAAGTCAGCTTTTGTAAGGGAGAAAGTACACCCCGGATAGGGTAGCACCCCACCGCAGAACCTTAGCCACTCATTCATTAGCCATATCTCACTAGCCAGTCCACCTAGAGGCACATTTTGGGATGGTGGGAGGAAACCTAAGATCCAGTGTGCAATGAAATGCATTTGTAAACGTGATATTTTCTCATAGGTTTTCTCATAGAGCTGCATTAATTATTGATTACTATAATTAAGTAAGTATAGGAGTGCTTGCAAAATCACTACTAAATAAGCTTTTCGATATAATTCTTAATGAGGAGGGCCATTAATGTCTTTATACCCTCTAAAACAAATTTCCCCATAATTGTACTTGGGACTTTCTGACCCTTTTTACATATTAAATTCACTTTTCAAGGTGCCTTTCGAAGGTGGTATCAGTGAATAATGAGTTTGAAAATAAGCTAGTTAATTGACTCTTGGTAAATTTAGATTTTCTAGGCCGACATATACATTTTCTTGCCTTTTTAAACTGAAACATTCCAGTTAATAAAGTTATTAATCTTGCCATTATAGTAATTATCTCTGTAATTATGGCGTCATTTCACATACATCAAGGATACTTTCCCGTGAAGAGCAGTCCTGCACAATTATTCCCCTTCAAGTGTCCATTTTACATTGTCTCTCTCTTACATAGCTTTACTGTAAAGCACCGGCACACAAGTACCCACAGCAAAGCCTGTAAACTGTAAGATAGCAGGATAATGCTGGTTTAATTACCCTTGGTCAGCCCACTTACAAAGCCATCAGTGCTGCAGTCAATATCCCAGAAGATCCATTCATGCTTGTGCTGATGGTTAGCATGGGAGCTATTGCTGTGTGCTGTAGCCTAATTGATATCCGTATTCAGGAGAGGACCACGGGGAGATGAATGTTCAATGGTGCAGTTTACAATATGAAAAGCTGGTCCTTAGATTACAGCTCACAAATACCCAGTATTGTTCACCTGCATTACTACACCCCGTTAGTAGCCTATAGAGTTAATTACTGTGGTAGCCCTTTCTTCTGAGCATTTCTTTATTCTTTCATCTGCAGCTCACAGTTTGGCCTATCTATCCGATAACTAATCTGATTATTACTACTGTCGAATTAAACAATGTATGCTTTTTACATACATTAACAAATTGAAATTGTCCCTAAAACAAGCAAACAGTGTGCTGAGTGTGCTAATGCAGATAAAAGATGGCACAAATGTGGAGAAACATTTTAAAAACTATCGAATTCATTGACAAGAATCTATGTCGAATATTTATTACTTAATTCAAGTGAATACTCAGTAAGTACCGTGGATTCATTTTTTAATTAACAGTTGTTTTTTAAAGGCCTTGTGATTGTTCTACATGTCTGCATAAATATCACCTGAAACATTAAGAGACTTCCACACAAGGACAGGAAAATAAGCTCAATTAAAGAAATGAGACAAGATCTTTCATATGCTCATTAACAACGTCCAATCAGAGAAAAATTGGGATGGTATGAAAAGTGCAAATAGAAAAAGATATTTATTTTTTTTACATTTGTTAATAAACATCTATTTCTGCATTTCAAAAAGGTGATGTCAGCAGGTGTTCATAATCGTAACATGGTACAAAAGCACAAAAGGCTTTGATAAGAAAAGGTGGGCAGAGGATCTCCACGATCAACAAATGTGTAGGAAATTGTTTAAAATAATGCTCCTAACTTTTTTGCTGGTTTGACTTGTTTTGTTTCATCTTGTTGATGACATGGACAAACTTGGATGTGAATTGAAGGAATTAATATTGCCCTAAAATTTCAGTGTACTTTTCAACATAAGTGCTGCCGTCATAGAGGGCAAAATGGCCTTTGCGAAGGGCACTGACACAATAGCAAATATTGCCCTGCCCTGAGCTTTGCCCACGAGGCACTGTCTGGGCCAGGCTTCAGTCCTCCTGATCTTGATTTGTGCATCCTTGCCCTAGACTAAGCACAGAGCTGGGGGTTCACAGTCAAATGGATTTATGGTGACCTGGGATTTTGGGTTGCTGTCTTTTTGCTTCCATAGTGTCATAACGATCACTTGGGTTGCCATGTCTCACGTAATACCTCTTGGCTGTGTTACCTTTTGGTTTTTCACGTTCTAGCTATGCTGCTATAGTTAATGCTGCCAGAGTTTCACGCTGATCTTGGCATCAGTGATTGTTAATAGATGTGCTCTTAATCAATAAGTAACTGCATTTTCTCTTTTCTGTCTGAGCTTATGTTCCGGTACCAGTTCTAGTCCCACACATTAAGATGTTCTGCTACTTCCGAATCACTCTACTGAGGGCAGTAACTCTCTCCATACTTCTCAATATCCCAAAGTGACTCTGTGTATCGGATGAAATATTGTGTATCAATATATGCATTTTTTTTCCATTATTTTATTTATCTGTTACTATTTGCTTTGTTTTACTATTAATTCTATTTGATTCTATTTTAGTTCTATGCTATAACCAAGCCCTTTAAAGAACCAAAAGCCCTAAATAGGTCTTATGTTGCTCTATAGTTTTTTAATAATAAGCTGGAATCTGACCATCTGGCCACTTTCTCGTTCAGGCTTTCATTTTCAGCTACCTAGATTACTGCAGATATTAGCTCTTCATTACTCCATAAACTTCAGACGATTCAGAATTCCGACACTTGTCTTCCCAAGCCACACTGGCTTTCTATAAAATATCACATCCATTAAAAAAAATCCTTTTACTCACATTCAAAGCTACCCATAATCTTGCTCATTCCTAAAAATCTGACCTTCTTCAACTCTATGAACCTGTGGACAATCTCAGATCTTCTACAGCTTGGCCACTCAACACTTCCTCTTCTAACCTCAGTAGCTTTGGGCTCCTGGTCGGTCGCTGACTATACAGTGGAGTTTGGGACGGTAGCTTCAGGTGTTGGGTGGACCAACATGGCACTCATGAGCACTTTTCTCATAAGACCCTCACAGATCAGATGGCGGGCCTAGATGAGTCCACCCCTCCACCCCGAATCTTCAGGGGCTGGTCAGGCTAGTGATCTGACTGCATGTCCATCTCTGTAGGCACTGCGCTGAAGGTCTTGACCCGGTTGGTGATACCAGGCCAGCCACATCCTCCAGGTTCTGTAACGTGTCACCCCTGGAAAGTACTGCTCCCGCTGTTCCAATCCCTGACTCACCCGAGCCCATGCAGCTGGGCCCCAGGGGTCTTCAGGAGATCCACTCGAGCGCTCTGGGCATACACCACTTCTACTGGGAACCAAGAAATCACGGATGTGAGGACTACGTCTGCAGCTGTGAAGGTAAGTCCCTTCGCCGATCGTTCCTCTGAGGCATGGACCCAGCTCCTCTTACCAGGTATTCTCCAGATCAACGGGGACAGTCTCTGTCTCAGGCCTGGTAGACTCAGGGGCAGAGGAAAATGTAATCAATGAAACGTTTGTGAGCAAACATAACTGTTCACTTACCCCTCTATCATTGTCCATGAGGGCATAATCGACTGACGGACAGGTGCTCGTCGTGGTCACCCACAAGGCAGTTCCCATCACAATCACCCTCTCTGGTAATCATGTTGAAGCTATTACCTTTGCTGTTGACCATGCCCCACAGACTCCTGATATCCTGTGGATTCCACGGCTGAAGCGACACAAGGTTCCACTGGGCCAATGGATTAGTGCTTGACAGTAAGACCTGCCACACCCACTGCCTGCGCTCTACCACCATCCCCACACACACGGTGAGCCATTCATTTAGCCCAGCGGATCTCTGCAGCATCCCTAGGAAATATCACAATGTCAAGGAGGTGTTCAGTATCACTCCCACCATATCACCCTTATGACTGCGCTATAGATCTGCTAACGGGAATGACTACCTCAGTGAGTCCCTTATTATCTGCCCTTATTCCTTCTCGGTAGGAGCGGTATTCTTTAGTGAAAAGTAGAAATCTCTCAGGCCATGTGCTTACTACGGAGGATTAAATGTAATTAGTGTTAAAAAACAAGTACACTTTACCCTTCACGGCTTTTGAGCTATTGCAAGGTGCTACTATTTTCTCTAAATCTCCACAGTGTCTATCACCTGGTGCATATCCGGGAGGGCGATGTGTGGAAGACAGAATTCAACACACCCATGGAGACACTTTAAAGATCTCTGAATGGCGTTTGAACTCGCCAATGCTCCCACTGTCTTCCAGACATGGTACTCCAGTGACAGTACACATTGGAGCCACATCAGTACACATCATCACAAATGTACAAATACTGCCTCTGAGTCTCAATCAGAAATGAACAAGATGATAAAGCTGATTTGTTTAAGTGTGTTTAAGTGTGCGTATTATGAGGCAGACCGTTTAATTTGCATTGCTGAAACACGATGTACAACCCCAAAGCTGAAAACGTCTTTGACCTTAATTGAATCCCAGCATTTTTAAAGCGCCAATTTACAGTTAGACAGTTAGACAGTTAGCCAACAAACAACACCCAAGAGCAAGGCACACATGATAGTAGCCTGGAAGGAATGGAACCCAGGCAACTAAAAGCCTCTCTCACACTGGTCATTGATAACGCTTAACATGTTAGAGGCTTACACTGAACAACAATAGCCTGCATGGAGAGAGTCGCTGCTCTCCAAAATGATTTTTGCTGCCCATCATGGCACATGGACAATTGAGGACACACTGAAATCAATATTTTCTGGATGGATTGGCTTTATTGAAAATTAAACCTTAAGAACACAAGTTGTTCTACCAAAAATGGTTAAAATGTCAATGTTAATGTTTTGGAACAACCAAGTCAGTGTTCTAATCCAATAGAATTGTTGTGGACACAGTTCTTGCGAAGAAACCCACCGGTATCACAGAGCTGAAGCTTATGTACCTTATACATGATCCTGCATAGATCCTCAACTATAATTGAAACTAAATGTTTTTTTCATTAAGAAACTCAATATTAATACCAGATTGGACTTTTGCCTCAGAGCTGCCCTAATTCTTTGTTGGGTAGATTAAATGAGGTGAACATTCCTCAGAGATTTAAGTCTGGATTGACATGATATTTTCATGAAGGACTGTCTAAAGGGCCATTCTCAGCCATAAAGACTCAGAGAGCTTAAAGAGCTTACCTGATCAGTATTTTTCTATTCTCAGGCACGTGATTGGTGGTGCAGCTTCCCACTTTTAAATAATGCACTGAATGCATCTAAAAGTATGCACTGTACCCCCAGTGTTCTCTTCACTGGGTCCCTGTAGCTGCCCATATTAAATTTAAATGCAGATCTTTAGGTGGCCTAGTGGTTATAATACTGGACTAGGGACCAGGGTTCAAATCCCATCTCTGATCTGATCTACAGATGGGTAGTAGCTTTGCAGATTGCTTGGATTTTGAGACTGTATTAATTGTCTGCTAAATGGCGTAAATAAAAATGTCTTACCTAAGGACAGGTGGTGGAAAGTCCACTGGACTTACATTCAGTAAGCAGTTACAGACTGCACGGGATTATATTTGTAAATATTTATATTTATATTTTATTATTACTGCTTACTGCGTTTATATACATAAACAAATAACAGGATTCTAGTTTGGTATTGACCCTGACTAATAAAAGCAGATAACACAATGAATGAATGAATGAATGAATGAATGTGCTAGCTTAAGATAGTCTACTGAGAAAAATACAAAGGCATTTTGCTGTAAACATACATGTATTCGTCAAGATTTGTTGAATTGTTGCTTGTTTAGCAAACTATTTTGTTTTTATAGTAATAACTCAAACTAAGTTGCATGTTTATCCAAATATATTTTTTCAGATTTTCTATGGGTCATATCACACATTAAACACCTCCAGGCTTTCCTATTTGTCACAAGTTTGAGGTCCAAACAGCCACAAATGGCTTCCAATTTCCACAGAGTGCAGACAGGCCATTTGTTTTACTGTCAGGATGAAGAAGAGCCTGAAATCACAGTCGATAGTCATATGAAATGTTTGATATGACCATTTTGCCACTGATTAAAGAGTTGAGCAGGCTGCAACGTCCTGAGAGCATGGTAGGTCACCAAGACTTACAGTTTATTTGCGAAAGCACTTGTAATGTTCATTCATTGAATAAGAAACTGTTTGATAATGATCTCTATTTCAGCATTCCTAAAAAAATGATACTGTTGGAGGTTACGGTTGGACCTGAAACTGAAGCCATGTTCCTTATTTATGGCATGCTACTGCTGAACATTAGAACATTTTTAATCTATGTGGCTGTGTCCATAACACAGAGATAAGGAAATGTATAAAAAAATGTAAACAGAACCTAATAAAAGTATGCAGCTTGATGAATTTTATTGCTGTCAGAAAGATTTATATTCTTAAGTAGTGTAGATTTAAGGTCACGATTGTGGCATCTGATGGTTATATATTTCATCAATCAGTGTAAGTAAGACAACGAGATAAATAAACATATACACGCATCATGCAGCTTGGTAACTATACCCTGACTGACTTTATTTATATATCTATTTGGGAAAATGAGAGAGAGAGAGAATAGGCATTGGCTTATGGTGTGGTTATATTTTATTGTTGACCAATCTAGCTTAAGCTAGTTAAATTACTTAAAACCGTCCAAAAAACCTGGCTGTGTTTTAAACAGATTATATAAATTAGGAAATTTGGAAAACTGATCATTGTCTAAAGTTTATAGCTTGTAGTGACAGACATACTAATTGTGTCCAAACTGCTGAATGTCCTGTTTAAAGAAGTGTATAAAGTTCACATACCAAAGAAAATCCACATTTAATTGTTTGGTTCAAAGGGAACTAAAAGTGTGAGGATGTTTGTGTTTTCTTTCAAACCCTCTTTCCTCTCTTAAGACTAATTGGAAACAGTCGACAAGTAGGAAGGCAGGTCAGGGAGAAAGGGGGTTGATCATTTTCATGCTCTTCAGACAGGCAACATGTTTTCCATGTTTAGTTGCTTGACCCGTGTGTTTGTAAAGTGGTGTTTGTAGAGCTGTATTTTTGTTCCATTTCCATCCGTGTTCTCGCTAAAACTGAGCCAGTCATTCGCTTTCTTGCCTGTCTGTCAGATAGTTTCATTAACTGGCTAAATGCATTGGAGAACAGCAGTAGAGAACGGCAAGTCTCCAAGATCAGCAAGTACCACTGCAGGTTCCTAAAATCGTATTTAATTTAAAATTCCAGGATCTCAAAACGTTACTGAATGTAAAATTTGAAATGCTCCTCATGATGTCGTCATGCCATTCCAGATCATCATAAAGATATTAAAACAACATTAGCTCACATTTGTTCTAAACTGGACAAAAACTTGTGTAAGGAGTATGTAACGTGGTAATGTTTGTATTTTAATAATAAATATAAATCACAGTTAGGCTCCTTCCCTACACCCTGTACTGCCGGTTGAAATAAATTAAGATTTATGTAAATGAATGATGATGAGAGAGAACTTTAAATAACCAGTTTTTTCTGAAAAAATAGCACTGGGTGTGAGTAACTGTGTGTGTGTGTCCAGAAATGAAATGGTGCCCTGTCTAAGAATGAAACTGGGTTTAATTTTACATAGCATTTAAAGCTAACTGCCTTTTAGCCCTGATTAGAGTTCTTACCCCACCACTGGCGGTGCTACAGGTCCCTGAGTGTTAAATTCTCTCACTGTTGCTTTTCTTGAAAGCAGTGTTTTCTCTCTTGAGTTTCTTCTGTCTTCCTAAAAAACAGAGAAAACAGTGAGACTGGAAAATGCAGAGATTGAGTCGTCAAAAATATGAGTATGGCGTCTGGAAGGGATTTTAATTGAGGCATTTATTATATTTGAGAAGCTGGATCTCTGGGGGCCAGCAGTAAGAAAAGTGACCCATTTCACTACCTAAGACATTAATAAAGAATGGCATCTTTTGACTTTACCTTTCAGACTACAACCTTAAAATGGCTAAATATAGTTGCAGACTTGGTAATTCCCACCACCTTGGGGGATGAGCGACGGCTGTGAAAAGAAGGCCTTCAATAGACTCAAAATCATACACATACAAATACATGAACAAACTCCCTCTTTGGAACCCGAAGAGTCAGCATAGAGTTTTTTTTCCCCTTATAATCATACCATTAATAAACAGAGCAGTCTGATACTTCGGCTAATAGCAGGCATGTGGTCTGTGTTCTTTTAGAAAGAAGGAAGTACGCTAGTTTTGGATGAAAACGTACCACATAGGCTGCATTTATTATTGTTCTGTGTGTTTGGTCGTGTTTTCATTTTTATATTTGATTGTTCGGATTAGTCACAGTGGTAGGATTGGCTATTGTAGGAAGGATGTGTTTCTAATGTTGAGATGTCTGCAGACTGAACCTGATATCCTGTTTCTGTTTCTTGGAGTACAGCTTCAGTTTAGTTGAATTTATTTTGTGTATGTGACTCATGTTTCGTTTTTGAAGCATCCTGCGTTTTTAATGTTAAATCCAAATGAAAAGGTTATGTGTTCCTTAAATATTTTCCTGTTATTATATTACCATATTATGACCAATCATAATATCCCTTTAGATGTTTGGGGGGGGTAAAGCAGACAATTATGTAAATAAAATTGTCTAAAAAATGTAATAAATAAACTAGACAGTGTAATATGTTAGTTAATGTACACCAGTTTTGGGAACATATTTGGTGGTGTGGCATTCTGCCATTATTAATCATTATGAATATAT
>JAUZST010000105.1:0-14162 GCA_034779995.1 Parotocinclus haroldoi | reverse complement strand
CACAGAGTTGTTCTGAAGCCACTCCTTTGTTATTTTAGCTGTGTGTTTAGGGTCATTGTCTTGTTGGAAGGTAAACCATCAGCGCAGTCTGAGGTCCTGAGTGCTCTGGAAGAGGTTTTCTTCCAGGATATGTCTGTCCTTTAATTGCTACCAGTCGTCCTGTCCCTGCAGCTGAAAAACACCCCCATAGCATCAGCTGAGGCACCTGATGCAGTGTGCAAAACAGGCTTGATAAGTGACTGCATCTAACTCGTCGTTTTATTCAATTTTGGAGGCATTATTACATATGCAACAGTCACAACTTCAACACACAAGTAACACTAACAATCAGTACCCAAAAAACAATACGCAATTAAGTATTACAACAATTAAAATAGCCCTTTCCCTACGAGTGCCACCAAGTCCATGTCTACTTCATGCTGCGTCAGCCCAGAAGTCCGATATATTTGACTATATCAATATACCACCCAGCTACACTGAAATGTTAAAGAACCAGTTTTCAGCTAATGACTCTACATCAGTATAGAAAGGCCTACAAGAGATAAGCAACTATCTGCTTCAAATGCCCCACCATCATCCTAAACCTGGTCCTGATTCCCAAAAAGCCATCCATCAGAGGATTTAGTGACTACAGACCAGACTCTCTGACATCTGTTGTTATGAAGTTCTTCCAACGACTGGTCATGACCCACTTTAATGCCGATAACACTACGATCGTTGGATTAATCTAGTATGGAGATAAATCTGCATATGGGCAGGATATTGACCGTTTGGCATTGTGGTGCAGTCAGAACAACCTTGAGCTAAACACTCTGAAGATTGTAAAGATGATAGTGGACTTGAAAAAGATCACACTTTCGGACAGCACTGTGTCCATGGTGGAGACCTTCAGGATTTTGAGCACTACAGTTTCCAATGACCTAAAGTGTGAGTGCAACACCAACTCCATCCTCAAAAAGGCACAGTAAAGGATGTACTTTCTACGTCAACTGAGGACGCACAACCTGCCACAGAGCTATTAAAGCAGTTCTATACTGCAGTCATTACATCTGTTTTGAGTACATCCGTCACAGTCTGGTTTGGTTCAGCCACAAAACAGGACCGATGCAGACTGCAAAGAGTGGTGGATAGTGGGACTGTTGTAGCCTAGCGACCTCATGGTAAAGGGTTTAAATCCCACCTCTGCCCAGCTGCCATGGTTGGGTCATTAAGCAATACCCTTAACTCACCATTGTTTGGGCTGTAAGATTGTATAAGTTGTAAGTCGCTCTGGATAAGGGTGTTTGCTAAATGCCATAAATATAAAGTTGAAACTATTTTGCTCTTCTTTGATATGCTACATGATCCAATATGGAAGTTTTTGTTTCAGAAATAAAAGGTCGTCCTTTGACTTTTGCCTGTATTGTATTTGCTACTGAAATATATAAATATTATGATATTATTGTGTATCAGTACTATGTTTTTAAAGATCATTGCAAAATGATCACTGCTGGTTCACATGTAAGATAAAGTGCTTTCAATTGTTTTCTCTTTTGTTGAATTGCAGTGATTCTGTGTACGCCGGTTGTAGTTCCTGAAACACTGGTTCCTACAGTCAGCGAGGGCAGGTTTATCAATCTGCGGTGCAATATTTCCCATGATGTAATTGAGGGAGTTTACTTCTCAGTAACCTGGACTCTTAAAAAAGGTTCAGTGGAACAGGATCTACTTACTTTTGGCCCTGATTTGGGTGTTACTGTTGGTAGTAATTTCATCCAACGTTATGTTGATGGAGGAATGTATTTGCACCTGGACATCACTGGTGCCTATAATCTTGTGCTCTCCGGAGCAGTGCCTGCAGATCAGGGGATGTACAGGTGTACTGCCAGACAGTGGACCAGAGAGCAGGGCTTGTGGAATAGGATACAGGAAATGACGGAGCTCATAGGTGAAGTGGCTGTTATTCCAACAGGTGAGGATCGATGACAGAAAAGG
Organism: Parotocinclus haroldoi; assembly: GCA_034779995.1. Classification (NCBI taxonomy): domain Eukaryota; kingdom Metazoa; phylum Chordata; class Actinopteri; order Siluriformes; family Loricariidae; genus Parotocinclus; species Parotocinclus haroldoi. The sequence continues at coordinate 12,188 of JAUZST010000105.1, read as the reverse complement.
TATTTGATTTATTTTTAAAAATTACGGCTTTTCTTGGTATGCACTGTTTAAAAGCCACACTATCAATGTCCAAGATCATTTTAGAATCGAATCACAGCCCTCTATATCCTGAGGTGCCTATCAATTCCCATCACGGTGTCCCACCCATTTCTGGCTTCCATCAAACAAACGTAGCAGTTCTATCCTCTTCCATCATTCCAGCCTCTTAAGCATGACATCTTTACCATATCCACTGTCAGAACAGTAGTTACTGTGCACTGTAGCATCCGCTCATGTTTTCAGTCATATCATTTGCATGCAGTTTTCTGGTCAGTGTTTTGTCAGTGTCCATTTTGGTCAACATCCTGTTTCACAAAACATAAATAAATAAATGCAGACAATAAAAGGCGCGTATCTGTATTTATAATAGTGTACTACGACTGCGGTCAAACACTGATGTTATGTAATATTGCATTATTATATGCATGCATCAAACACTGATAATGGCATTTTATTAGAGTATTTGTTTAAATGTGATATTAACTCATTTCCACCTTCGTTATTTGATTTCAGCTGAATCGTTCTATGTGCAAGTTCTGGATAGTACCACCCTTAACATAGGAGACAATCTGAACCTCACATGCTTGGTCTATGCAGATGACCTTTCTCTCCTACATCTTGAGGTTACATGGCTGCTAAATGCTACACAGGTTATTTCCCAACTTAGTAAAGATGGATTACAGGCAGAAGCCTCAAATGTATTCACTATGAGCAAGGTTGGAGAGGGTCATTTCAGACTGGAAATACACAGAGTTGAGCAAAATGATGTGGGGCTCTACTCATGCAGGGTAAAAGCCTGGTTACAACTCGGCAGGGGGAAGTGGTATAACGCAGCCGAGAAGACTTCGGCTCCTGTACAGGTGAACATCAACTTGAAAGGTGAGTTAACTGTTAATCAGAAAAATATCATTCATTTTTACATTTATGTCATTTAGCAGACGTCCTTATGCAGAGCGACTTACAATAAATACATTCAATTTAAACTCTGGATCTTATGGTCCATAGCACCGTGGCTGTGTTTTTTGGGTCATTGTCATGCTGGAAGACCCAGCCACGACCCATCTTCAATGCTCTTACTGAGGGTAGGAGGCTGTTGGCCAAAATCTCACGATACATGACCACATCCATCCTCCATTGAATACGGTACAATCGATCTGTCCCCTTTGCTGAGAAGCACCCCCAAAGTGTGATGTGTCCACCCCCATGCTTCATGGTTGTTTTTGGGGTTGTACTCATCCTTCTACTTCCTCCTTACACGGTGAGTGGAGTTCATACCAAAAAGATCTATTTTGGTCTCATACCATGGCTCTATGGGTCATTGGCAAACTTCAAACGGACCTGGACATTTCCTGCCATGAGCAGGTGGGCCTTGTGTGCCCTGCAGGATTTTATTCCGTAATGTGTTACTAATGGACATCTTAGTAACACATCAACGTCCTCCCGTCTAGTTCAGGGCTGATTCCTGAACCTCTCTCAGAATCATCCTTACCCCATGAGGTGAGATCTAGAATGGAGCTCCAGACTGAGGAAGATTAACAGTTGTCTTGTGTTTCTAAGATTTTAAATTGCGCCAACAGTTGTTGCCTTCTGACCAAACTGTTGCCTTTTGTTCTGTAACCCATCCCAGCCTTGTGCAGGTCTACAATGTTTACCCCTGGTGTCTTTAGACAGCTCTTTGGTCTTGGGCATGGTGGAGAGGTTGGAGTGTGATTGATTAAGTGAGTGGACTTAGGTGTGGAGTGAGGTGTCTTTTATACAGGTAACGAGTTCCATCAGGTGAAATTAATACAGATGAGTGCAGAATGTGAGGCTTCTTAAAGAAAAACTAACAAGTCTCTGAGAGTCAGAATTATTGTTGGTTGGTAGGTGATCAAATACATATTCAATTAAATAAAATTCCCAATGAATGGGCAAAATGAAATGAATGGGCCCAATGTTAAAAATAAATCAATTTCATGCTAGAGATATGAGGTTTCGTGCTTTGAGTGCCAGTGTAGCCTGAGAGGTTACTATTTGGTGGACATTTCACCTAATGAATTTAAAGACAATTCAAAAGACCATCCTGACAGTTGCTTAAAAGTAGTTTGTTATTAAAATTTAACAAGCTTGTGTAGTGCCGTTACAGTTTCTTACCAAAATACCTCAGGGGTTATCCTGAACATTAAGCAGACGTATAAACCAAAATGATACCTTACTGGACAGAGTATAATTAAACAAAGTTTAATAATGGACGATTAATTATTTCTTGAATCAAACTAGGACTCTTGCTCCGCTATGGGACTCTCTGGAATTCTGGCTTATCCTTGACTTTCAGAAAGCTTCAAATAAAAGGCTTTTCTCCATGATTCATTTGCAATAATGAAAATATCACTCTAGTTCTTTTTGTTTACTAATATAACTATAGTTACAATTACAATTCTATTAGGCACTAATTACATTTTTTCAAACAAATTTCATCATCCACAAGTGTTGACAAACAAGCACAGAGAGTCTTTGTTTCCATGTCTGTTTAAATGAGCAGCGTCATAAAGTACGTTCTAAACATACTAAAGTGATCTAACAATGCTTATCAATGATTTTAATAATAGTTATGTCTTTCAGGCAAAGTCTGCTTATATGGCTATCAATGATCATAAACAAACCAAGAAAACACCTGTTTTAAGAATAATTATACAAAATGGTCAAAATGTTTAGAACGTTCCACATGTGAGTGTCATGATAGGGTATAAAGGGAGCATCCCCAAGAGGCTCAGTCGTTCACAAGCAGGGATCGGGCGAGGTTCACCACTTTGTGGACAACTGTGTGAGCAAAAGGTAATTGCAAGGAATTTAGGGATTTCGTCATGTACAGTACATAACATGATCAAAAGGTTTATAGAATCTAGCTAAATCTCCGCAAGTAAGCGGGAAGTACGAAAATCAGCACGGAATTCCCATGACCTTCAATCCTTCAGGCGGCACTGAATTAAAAACTGACATCATTCTGTAATGGATTTTACCACATGGGCTCAGGAACACTTCAGAAAACCATTAACAGTGAACACCGTTCATCTCTCCATCTACAAGTACAAGTTACACCTCCACCATGCAAAGAGAAATCCGTATATCAGTGGCTTCCCTGGGTAAAAAGTGAAAAGTGTCCTGTGGTTTCACTAGTCTACATTTCAAATTGTTTTTGAAAACCAAGGACGACCGGGGCAAAGAGGGATTGTTATTAGCGTTAATTTCGAAAGTCAGCATCTCTGATGGTATGTTAGTGCCCATGGCTGTCATTGTTCAAAATCAATGTCGTTCACAATGTCTGTATGCCCGGTATGTAGTAAGATTTTTTCCCTAATGCGTTTCCCTACAGAAACTCTTCTGTCTCTGACTAGTTTTTGACTTGGAGAAGGTGAACGATGCCACGTGGAGGTTTGGAATCAGGAGAGACTTGCACCAAATGGGCTTCAGGGGCAGCATATAATTTAGTTAAATAACAGCATAACTCACATACACATTTTGATAAAGTTTTATTTTTACCCAGAATAATTTTATAATTCCCTTATTCTGTGCTAACTTGCTGTATACAGTTATGTTAGTAAAATATGAATACTTTTATCTAACATGCTGATATGTAGTCCAATGTAGGGTTTGTGTGTGGCACAGACCCCATGAATTTACATTCATTTTAACCCTTTGTCCCCCTTATTTTCTTCTGAAGGTTTGCCATAGTTTTACTTGCATACTACAGAGCATTTGTACTGTTTTATTTATTTGCTTTATTGTGATCTGCTGTTCTGTGTCTGTTCTGACCTCTGCTACAGATGTTTCGGATTTGTGCAACAATGTGTTGTTGATTACCCTCAGTAAACACGTTAATACACACGTAATATGCAACACCCAAAGGTTTCATAGCTAATTAACTTGTTAGAAACTTCCTCATTGTGGTTCAGTAACAAGCAGCTAGACAGTTTAGATATTTTCTCATCTTGTGAGGAGAAATCAGTGAAAATTCTGTGTGTGTCTTTTGCATCCATGATGCAATCACCTCTGTGTTAATCTTCTATAACATATAATAATAGTTTTAAGTTAGTATTGCACTTTGTCTTATGGTTTATATGTTTTGAGTATTATGCCAAACCATGTTTTCTTGTTTTATTAGATCCAACCTTCACTGTGTCTCTGGACTCTTCAGTTATAGCGCAATACTTAGGAGATCCAACAGAACTTGTGTGTCAAGTATATAACCTCTCTCACCTCTTGGGTAAACAACTAGGTGTTTCATGGTTCTACTCTGCTGCTGATGAAGACGGTGCAACAGACATAATTGCATCGCTGAATGAAAATGGGGCTCTCATTCCTAGTGAGAAATATAGGAGCCATATTATTGCTGGCCATATTGTGGTAACCAAAATGAAACCAGCTACATTTAAACTCCGCCTGCTTCACACTACAAACACAGATACAGGCCATTATGTTTGCAGCGTGTCAACATGGATACATACTCGTCATGGCGACTGGAAAAAGTCATCAGAATATCAAGCTAATCCAGTCAGCTTGGCTTTAAAAAGTAAGTGTAAACCTACATATTTCAATTGTGTGTATCGCTATAACCTTGTGTGTGTATCGCTGAAAAAGCTACTGATGCTGATGTTAAATAAAACCAAATAAACAAATCATATTAAGATCTAATCTAATATTTATTTATTTATTTATTTAACAAAAATAAGAAAAAAACAAAAAAATACCCTGCATCATTTATCATTTATCATTTATCTCCTATAAAAATAAAGCACCCTCTTTTCAGATAATAGGAACATATACCAAGTGAAAGAATTCATGTATCTTTGGGTTTTGTTCATAAGTGATAGGAATAGATTGATTGTAGGTACAGTGTTGGCAGTAATGGCTGCAGTATCCTGCCATATTGTTGAAGAGAGAGCTAAGCCATGAAGCTAAGTTACAGTAATTTGTGTAGTCTTTTTACAATCAAGCATTGTTTCAAAGTAGCCTTACAGTTTTTAATTATCTTACATTATCTACCTTACCTACTACTAGTTACCTCTCTGCTTGTTACCCGATTGATGCTTCCACAGTTTCCAAGCTTATTAAGAGTTCTTAGTCTACTACTTCCATTCTAGGCCTCCTGCCCACCCCACTGGTAATAGCCTGTCAGTCCTCACTTTATCCACTTTTCACTAGGATTATAAATGCTTCTCTCAGCTCTGGAGTTGTTCCTTCCTCTCTAAAAGTAGCTGCCTTTACTGTCTTTAAGAAACCTGGACTTGCTCATGATGTCCCTTATCCAATCTCTCCTTCCTTAGCAAGTTACTTAAACATATGGATTCAGCTCAGCTCAACTGTCCACAAACAACCTCTTTGATTCAGAACTAACCATAGTACTGAAACCACTCTCTTAAGGGTCATGAACGACCTGCTTCTGGGTGCTGAGACTGGGCTAGTTAATATACTGGTTCTTCTAGATCTCATTGCTGCATTTGATACAGTCTGCCATACCATGCTGTGCTGAGGTTAAAGACATTGACAGGGATCACCTGGTAACTTGGTTTTGGTCATACTTGTCTGCATTTTAGTCAGTGCTGCATTCTGCATTCTGGGTGACTAACAAAGATGACTCAAAGAACAAGGTGTGTAATAGTCCAGCCTCTCTCACATTAGTTAATGTTTATGAGTCCACCATCAGGAGGATGCTTGAGCAACAATGGTTTGCATTGGCGGGGTTGCAATGACAAAGCCATTTCTCTCCATAGAGAACATTTCTGGCCAGAATGTGAGACATGGACAATCTATAAGACTATTTTTAAGTAATACGGTTTTGTGAATGAGGTTAAAAGAGAGCTTTTTGATTTAAATGTGAATTCTGTGTTTGTTAAACACTGCATTTGCATGTGTATGTCCCATATGTGAAACATGTTAGTGGTAGTATTATGGTATGGGCCTGTTTTGCTGCATCTGGGCCAGGATGGCTTGTCATTACTGATGGAACAATGAATTCATTTCAATTTAAAGTTCTGACTTAAATCCAGTATAAATGTTGAATGTTGAGGAAACCAACCAGAATCCCAAAGTTTAACCAGTTCAGTGCAGAGAAATGAGATAAAAAAAATCCTCCAAGCCGATGTGCATAACTGATCACAATTAGTAGAAACTTCTGCTGCAGATACTGACAAGAAAGCATCACATACTTTTCAATTCAATTCAAAATGTATTTCCATAGCACATTTTACAATTTAGTATTGTCTCAAGACAGCTTTACAATATTATATTATCTTAAAAGGCCAATCCCAAATTAAGCAATGTGGCAAGGAAAAGTCCCTAAATGTAGAAGGAGGAAACCTTGGGAGGACCAAGACTCAAAAAGGGACCCATCCTCCATATGTGGATGGTTAATTGAATAATTATGTTGTAGTAATAGTAAAATTAAGTAAATAATATAATTTTAATTAATAATAAGATAAACTTAAAATAAACTTTTGCCACTTACAGTCGTAATAACAAATATTAATATCATAAATATAATAATAATAATAATATAGTTTAATTACCAAACAAAATATTTGCTCATTTCTCAACATTTGGCTTCCCTTTGACCTTTAAGTCTGAAAATGTGATTATATTTCACATCATATTTATGCAGAAATATAGACATTTTTACTTTCAAGAACCACTGTAGCTAAAACAAAACTTGAATCTCATTGTAAAGTCATTAATAATCCACTGTACCACATACTAGTTCTAAGTTTCCTTACAGCTTCTGTCTCTCCACCAGGTCCTGGCATCAGTGTAGTAGCTTACCGCATCAGACAAGCAACTTCCAGTGGCTCTACCTTTGAAATGAACTGTCGGGCTAGACTCAAGGATTTACACGAGGATATAGCACTCTCTGTAGTGATACTGGCCCAGTATGAAGCAGGTGCAACCACCCAAAAACTTGCTTCTCTCAGCCCTGAACTGATTCTCAGGTTAGAAAACCGGCGTGGCTCCAGCCAGCCGGATAGAATAAGTCTGGTGAAGACTGGCAAAGAGGAGTTTCAGTTCCGGATCCAGAACGTGCAGGTGACAGATCGAGGATTCTACTTCTGTGAAGTTTCAGGGTGGACTAGACAGGACAGGAAAAACTGGGTAGAGATGGTGAAAGGAGAATCAAACAAGGTTCAGATCAACTTTGAGCATACAAGTAAGGGGTTTACTAATTTATGTTATCTTTACTAAGGTAGCAGTATGACAAACCAATTGTTATACTACTTCAAAATGATCTGTCATGCTGTAATAATTATTTATTGTATGTGACAAGTTCTGCTTATGTGTTAAAATATTTTTTAGACTAATAATAAAGTATCACTTTTTCACTTAATAACTTTAAAGTATAAATATATATCAAAAATTGCTAAATATATTGCAAATTGGTCTTTTTCCTAGGGAAACTTGCTTGGCTTATGAATCCCATCTAAATAATTAAATAAACTAATTAATAAAACATAATAAATATTTAAGCAAAAGCAAACCAAGCTCAGGTTGGGATGCCCTGTGACCTTAATCAGGAAAAGCCTGGGTTAATATATATATACATTACAGCTATTAGCAGATGCCCTTATCCAGTGCAACTTACAATTCATACAGTCTTATTAAGGACCCAACTATGGCAGCTTGGCAGAGTTGAACCATCAGGTCCAGAGTCCAGTATCTTCTTAACTGCCAGGCTTTCACAGTAACACAGTTAATTTGTGAAAAACGCTAATGGTTTTTATAAACATTATTGATCAATTTAACATTTGATAGTTTGTTGTTTAAGATGCCATCTGGCACATCTACCAATATCATGGCAGCGCTGTACAATTGACAGTGTTTTAAAATTCTGAAATTCACAGTCTCCCATTTTACACTGTGTTTCATTAATCTCCAAAATAATAATGTTTTTTTGGATTTGTTCTGAAGCATGCACTATCATACATTTATCAGTTTGAAATGTATCAGTATCTGTTACGGGATGTGTTAGGACCCAAGTATGCGGGACTGAGGAATCCCACGGCATATAATAATAATGGGGAAATAATATATAACCAAACTAATATGGGGAAAAAAGGAGCGAAAGGTTCTCTTAACATATGAAAACAAAAAAGGTGAAAAACGGCACGCCGCTGTGTTGCATCCCAAAGGGTGCGCAAATAACCGCGGTGAACGCCAGGGGGCTGCCCTTTATGGCCGGATATGGGGTTTGGCGCCAATAATGACCCTACAGCGGCTTATATCGGCCAGGATCCGGAGGCGACCCCTCTGGCTGCGGACCCAGGATCCGAGCTTCATGAGCCACGGGTCCGTGGTACAGCCCCTACCAGCCGCGATTCCCAGGCGCCATCAGCTGCCGGGGAAAGAGGCGGGCGGAGTCCATACCGAACTGTGGGCGAACATGCCAAAAGCACGATGAGGTGCCGATTTGGGACATCTCCCAAATCGCGAGGCACAGGGGGACTCCGAAATGCAAAAAGTCGAGTCGCAGCTCGCACGCGCTTGTTGCGCGATAAAGTGCATCAATTTGGGACACTCCAAATGTTACGTTGGCGCACCGGTGGTCGGGCACACAGCGAGTTCATGGTGGAGTGAAACAACCTGGCAACGAACACTGCTAGAGCCTCCACTTAAGTAGAGGGAGACACAGGTGTTCGTCATCATGTCGTTAACACTGGTTGTAAGCTGCCTCACCGACTGCTCTGTAACAGAAATCAGCGAGGCAGCACTGCAAAGGAAAAAGGTAGAAACCTTAACAGTATCAGCTTATTAGTTTTGTTGTTGTTGCCGTTTTAATTACAAAACCATCATTTAATCAAGTAGAGAAAAATCTTATGGAATCGCCCTGTAACTTGCAGTTTTAAAACAAAGACCTGCATCTGATTAAATGGCTCCAACATGTGAGAGATGTGAGTAGAAACAAAGGAGAGAGTTATAAAATTTCTTCAAGTACCATTTATCACTGAATGTTTCAAAAAATTGGTTGTTCCCAGTCATCTATTTCTAAAATGTGCAGCAAGTACAAACTGGGAAAATGCACAACAAAACAAATAAGAAACATGAATGGAAGTCAATGTCTGTGACTGAACTGTAAGAAATCGCCTAAAAGAAATGGGATTGACATACAGAAAAGCCAAACGACAGCCATCATTAACACAAAACCAGAAAAGAACAAAGTTACAGTGGTCTAAAGTAAAGCAATCATGGACTGTGGAGGACTGGATGAAAGTAATCTTCAGTTCTGAATCACACATCTGCACTGGGCAAATCTGCACTGCAAATTTACAGTTGTTAATGATATGGGACTGCATGGCAGATGCACTCTGAGCGCTATCGAGCTCACCCCAAATCGCTCTGCGCCAGCCGTGGATAGATCCTCATTTGGGACACTACCCGGTAGTTTCCCCATTTTTTATTTTCTGTACTTTGGGAGCCTTTTGCTTCACCTTTTTGGTTTTTCCCCTTTTTTATTGATGTCATTTGGTCCCCGTGCTCTGCATTATTGGGTCTGATCTCCTTACTCAGAACAAAATCCCTCACATAAATATTATTCAGACTGCGTATCTCCAAGCCCAATCTTGTGATGTCCTTGTGCAGCACATTCATGTTTCTTAAAAAAGGAATTAGATCCTACCTTCTTTTTGAGAGGAAAATGTAGCTGCAATTTGCACTCAAATAAGGTAATCATTCAATCAAAGCAATCATTAACCACTACCAACCCAAATAATGTCCCATGAACAATGTCCCATCCCATTCATAATACCCCTACAGCAACTGATCTAATATTATCATCCCACATTCTACATCTGCAGACCATCACATACACTGTTGTCTTGGATGAGCGTGTGGTGTGAAACAGAGTGGCTCTCAAAACGTCCTCTCTTCATCATCTGACCCAGGAAATCCAAATTCTTGCTTTCAATATCTGCTGTAGCACAAAAGAGTTCCAAACATCTGTAATAATCAATGTTTATAAGTTCAAAGATTATGATTATAATTGGATGATAAGCATAAATACACATTCAGCTGAAAATATAGTCTGAATTTTTAAATTCCATTTTTTTTCTGCTTAAGTCTATGTAGTCCAGTAATATTTTTTTGTTTTTTATGTTCATTGCTTTATCCAAGTAATTACATGTCAAATTAAATATTTTATTACAAAATAAGCCTTATGTTAATGGCTTTGCCCACTTTGATGTCAGTGTTTTAGTTCCTTTATTAACATCTGTCATTGTGGCACATGAAACGAATAGAATCATTTTAGTAAAATGGCACTAGACTTTTATTGGCTAGTACCCAATTTTTTATTATGAAAAGCAAGTAAGCCATTCACCACTGAAATGCTCTGCCTGTCTGACAGTCCAGTTATTTTCCCCAAAATGAAGATGGTAATCCTTAACCTCTATGTTTATATTCTGTTTAGGACCCTTATTTGAACTGTCCATCAGTTTAGATACCACAAGTGTTTACCCATTGGAAACAGTTAAGTTGGAGTGTATTATAAGTGTATCAGGAACATCTCCTAATATAGGTAAGTGTGCATCATTTATCAAATAAACTTGATGGTAGTTTTGTCTGCTGTATATGAGAGCCTGAGTATGAGGCAGTGTATTCCTGTTATGTGCATGCTAGGTTTATTTAAATTTATCCACTGGTGGTTCAAACATTGTAAACACTACTCATATTGTCTTTATACATATGTTTCCTCATATGTTACGTATGTGAGCAACCACTGTGCATTAAAAGCAACCAGACAATCAGGGTGCTTGGATTCCAGGTTAAGCACCACCAATAGCTCTTGAGCAAGGCATTTTACATATTATATATTTTCGACAGTTGATGGAATTGTAAATTTTAAGACTATATCTGATGTAATTAGCTTTGGATAAGAGGTCCCAGTAGTTCTTAGTGGCTTAGTAATTCTTAGCATTTTATTGTTTTTTTAATTTGTGCAAAAGTCGTAGGTATTGTAGATTTTTCACTTTTATTTATACTTATTTCTTAATTGTTAGTGGTCTCTGCACTCTGTAGTTCTTTAATTACAGACTCTGTATAGTCCCCTATACTCTGTTCTCTAATGGTAAGACCCCCTACATTTCAGATCATATTTTGTTGTGCTGCTGTGGTCAGCGTGAGTAGATCAGATACTGCAGTACTGCTGGAGTTTTAAACCACCTCAATGACACCACTGGGCTGAAAATAGTCCACCAGTCAAATATCCAGCCACTAGCATCCTGTGACCACTTGTAACCAACCACTTGTGTAATGGTTAAACGACTTAACAGCTTTTTCTGATTTAGGGTTGTACTACATGCTTTACTTTGTGGTTGCTTTTACTGCAGAAAATGTGTGTGCTCTTACTGTACAATAGCTTACAGGAAGTCATAGTACAATGTATAGTTCAGAGTTTTTCCAAGTCGTATGTTGAACTAGATGTCTGCATGGCACCAAATAAATCCGATCAGACAGACAGACATTAATTAAAGCATAATAATACAAATCTGCCACAAACACACACTATTAGCTTTTTATGTAATGCACTATTTGCCATATTACAAGTTAATAATTAAGAAATACACATATAAACCCATTAAAATAAGCCCCAGAACTACAACATGCAAGCTGGGACTGATCACAGAGGAAACACCTCAGAATAAATAACTGGACATCAAACAAATTACAATTATTTATTTCAGTAGGCTATGGTCTGGCTAAAACATAGACATCTGAACTGAAATTACAACTCTATAATAAGTATATCAGCATAAACATTCCTGAACAATGAGCTAAATAAGCCTCCTTTCCTGTTGATTATTTAGCTGCCTTCACTTATGTTCAGAATGCAGGGTTCATATCTATGAATTTGCAGGGTTTTTCGAGAGATATATGTTTTCCTATTCTCACAGTGACATGCTATAGAATAGAATGAAATAGAGTAGAATAGAATAAAATAAATAGAATAGATTTATGAGAAAACAGTTTTATAAACAATGTTAAAACAGTGAAATTTAGATTAGACTCCTCTCTCAGGAGTCTAATCTAATGAAACAATGAAGAATAAAAACAAATTAAAATGTAAAAATATTTACAGTGTGTGTGTATATATATATATATATATATATATATATATATATATATATATA
>JAUZST010000104.1:32421-53944 GCA_034779995.1 Parotocinclus haroldoi | reverse complement strand
TGTGTGTGTGTGTGTGTGTGTGTGTGTGTGTGTGTGTGTGTGTGTGTGTGTGTGTGTGTGTGTGTGTGTTACAGGCATAGTGGGCAACAATAAAGCACTAGTGAAGTACATGACAACTTCAATTTTCCTTTACATTGCTGTTCTTCTTCCTGCCATTGCATTCGGTTCACTAAATGATGAGAGTACAAGGGGAGAAATAGGTGAGAATACAAGTACACAAAATGTAGATATACTAAATTTGTTTTTCCTGGAGGCTTGACAGAAAGTCTTTCACCCGATCATCTGGAAATGTAAGCGACTCTCTCAACCAGGGAAACTTACTGAATCTGATCCTTGAAACATATCATTCAAACACTTGCTCAAGGATCCAAAGTGGCAGCTTGGAGGAGTTGGTCATTAGTAAATGGTCTGTTCTTGTCAAAAGTTCGATACCTTATACGTTACATCACCAAAGACCCAATACACCAGAAATCACAGACTTATGTACCAGTGATGACGCATGAAGCAGGAAGGTATGGAGATTCTATTGACTCTTGGATGGTATTGCCATCTCCCTTTGATCAAAGTGACACCAGTCAGTCTCTTTCATGAAGTCATGTGGTGTGTCGATTTGTCATTAAAAGTGCATGACTGGTCTGTTAGTCCTCAAACTGGCAGACTGGTAACTGTTCTGTACTGTGGGACTGGCTAAATGGAGAGGCCAATACACAGACTTGGACAATATTAAACTGGATTGGATTAACCGTACAGTCACGGCTGACTCTCGGTCACTTGATGGATCATCGATCTCCACACATTTCTGTCTTTCATCGATGGGATCCATAAAGTATTTCAGCAGGATAGTGGAGTAGTTTGCCATTACTTTCTCCACCCCTCTCTATTTATCCGGGCTTGGGACCGGCGTGCAGCTGTTTCCAATTACACGGCTGGGGTGTTTGCATACACAAGTCAATGACAATTTAGAGGCACCAAGTAACCTAACACGCATGTCTTTGGACTGTGGGAGGAAACCGGAGTACCCATAGTAAACCCACGCGGACACAGGGAAGACATGCAGACTCCACACAGAAAGGACCCAAGTCGCTCCACCCTTGGAATGAACCCAGGACCTTCTTGTTGTGAGTCAGCGGTGCAGCTTTCCTATTTCCAGGTTGGCAACCTTTTTGTACTTGCCACTGGACTGAGTAAGTACTGGGAGTGGGTACTGGAAAGGATTTCATGATATGATTCTGATCATGATTCTACCTAATACATCACATCACACAGATAATTGATATTTTGAGCTGAAAATGAATCTCGTATATTGTCTGTTGTTCTCTCTCCACCTAATGTTCAAATTTGTGACTATAAATATTTTTAACATCTTTGCAGTGTGTTCAGTGTGTAACAACCTTAAATAGGGGAATACGCTGAGATATGCTAGTTTGTTTTCTTGAAGTTGTAATTAATTGCTTTTCTTCCAGGTTTAAGTTTAACAGAAAGCATCTTTTTGTCTTATGTGTCCTAGATGTTCAGAAGACGATCATCGGGCAGAGTATAGGTGGAATTATCTATTCTTTGTGCGCTGGTTCCCCTCTGGTCATTCCTCTTACTACTGCACCGATTGCCATCTTCATCAGCGGTATGAATAAACACACACACACACACACACCAGTGAGAACTTAACTCCCCAAGATACCCACCTCAACATACAAACACATACGTGCAGTGCTCCTGCACTCATCTCATCTGTGTGAGAGTTGTTTATTTCGCTCTCCTAGTGAGTAATGTGCCTGTGTGTGGAATTAAAGCTCTGTATGACGCAGCAAGGATTTTCTCAGACTGGCTATCCAATATAACTGCAGTTTGTTTAGAATTGCTGTCTTTCAATCAGTCCAGCCTTTCTTTCATTCAATCCCCTCTATACACCCATTAAGACAAACTGGTAAAGAAGCACAAATACAGAACAATGTTTGTGTACTATATGGTGAGATTTGTGAGTGAGACCCACACCTTTATATACACCATAATATCTTATTACGTGAACACCTGATTTTGGGATAACTTACTCTTATGTCAGACTTGTTTCTAGGGTACTTTTCCCAGCCTATATTGTGTAGTCATTATGGTATGTGATTATTGCAACAGTTTTTTAGTAGTTAAAGCAGAAATCCCTGTCCGTACAACAAACTTAGCAACTTTTATCATGTCTCCTGGATAAGGTGGTTTGTGTTGGATTGTTTGAGGTTTTTCCTCTACCCAACACTCAAATTGAAACGCTTTTGTGCTTATTGTTTAGCAAATGGTATCCCAGCCTTGTTGTTCTTGTGGTTTACCAGAGTATTGCATCTAATATGATAGTCAGGTGGCACGGTGGCTCGATGAGTAGCACTGCCACCTTACAGAAAGAAAGACATGCATCTTAGGTTAATTGATTACTCTAAATTGGCATTGACTGGAATGTGTATATATAGCTAGTCCTGATGTAACCTGGTGTTTTTAACACATCTGTTCTAACATTCAATTGATTTTGATTTTGATTTTATTTTCATCTGTGAGAATGACAGCAACAGAATGTAGATGCAAATAGCACATCTTCACCTTTGTACATATACTTTAGGTGTAATAGCACTCAGCAGACAAAGAAACAACTGCGAACAACAATTTGCACAGGATGTACAACCACAAATCAGAAGAATTTGGCACAGTATGGAAAATGTGAATAAAAAATGCAGGGAGTCTTACTTTGACTTTTATTTAATTGCAAACGGTATGAACCTGACATATTGCACGTTATGTTTGGTCAACTTCATTTCATTTGTTCATGCTCATCCATTCCTGCATTTCAGGCCTGTAATACATTTCAAAAAATTAAGACAGTGGAAATCTAGGGTAGTATATAAAATTAAGTAAAGATTGCATTCATATAAAGTCTGTTTTATAGGATTTTGTTGATTTTTGTGTGCATATCCAGTAATCAGAGAGATCTGTGACGATTATGAGTTGGACTTCGCTGCGTTTTATGCCTGCATTGGTCTGTGGAATAGCTTATTCCTCATAATTGGAGGAGTCTTCAACCTTAGCCTACTCGTCAAGCTCTTCAAAAGGTCTGGCTCTAAGAGACATACAAACCCCCACCCACATGTTCACACGCTCACACCCCTAGATGATTGATACATGTGTTTTTGTTTGTCTTTACAGGTCGATAGAGGAGGTGATAGCTCTGTTCATTTCTATTGCTTTTGTAGCTGATGCTGTGAAAGGCACTGTCAAGAGTAAGTTTCTGTTTCCCATTTCTGTTGCAATTATTCTCATAGTAATCTCAATTCGTACATACTCATATTCATGCATACTTTCACATATACTGTATACTCACAATCTCAGATACTTGACTATCATTACTAATAAAGCTGCTAGGTCTCAAGAACATATATCCTAAAGTTTATCCAGTGCATCTGCAACTACCACAGGCAATTAACTGGATGTATTTTCATCTACTGAAAAAAGGAACTGAACATATTTTGGACACACCTCCCTGAATAGGCTCTTGATTAAAAATAACAATTTGGCAAATGCAAAAACCACAGCTGTTACATGCTAACAATAGAAGTCATAGGATGAAACAGACTTGCATTATAAATTGCTTATTATAGTTGCCCTTATGTACAGGGTGAGTCAAAAGACAGAGGACACGTTGCGTGCTGCATCATGGAAATTTCACAAAAGCTGCCAAAACCATTGTTGAGGTTCTTGATTGGCAGCAGTTTTCAGACAAACACTACATGGCTTATCGTCCACAGTATCGGTTTCTCGGAATTTAGCTATGAGGGATGCAACAGTGCTTTATAAAACTGGTGGTCTTTCTGGGTGTCGATTATTGAACTCTGTATCTATGATATGGCAGCTGTGTTCCCTGGACATCAGAATCGTTAAATCCATCTTGAGTTATATGTGACGAACAACAAAAGTTTAGCATTTTCTCTGTTGATAACTTTTGATCCACAAGAGATATTGCAAATCTAATTGTGGCAATCGATTTCTGAGACAATTCTGCTCTTCTATGATATGAGATGCTACATGACCGCCTTCCCATTGGAAACACTTGCGCTTGGTCAAATATGGAGACTTTCAAGATGGCTGCCATGTTCCAGCTATAGGACAAAAGATTAATTAATTGCTGGGGTATTCAGATATGTAGTTTTGATTTTTGTTTCTGAAATAAAAGGGTGTTGTGGTATCAATGCGTGATACACAGTAACGTTAATGTCTATCACAGACATAACTCAGCACAGAATTAGGTTATTGACTGATTTTGATGAGAAATATTTGTCTTGACGCTCATTGTTTGTTCTTACACGCTTAAACGTGTGTGAGTTGAGACACACAACTTGTTTCAGCCAAATCATAGGATTATGTTTCACAACAGCTTTCCCTCATTGCAGATGTCTGCTGTGTTTTGGTGCGATTTTGTTTTTTTTAACATCTACAGTACTATATTCTTTGTGCAAATAAGTAATTGTGGGTTCTAAGAATGCTAGTGATAACAGCCAACCAAAAGGGAAAGAGTGAAAACCACTGCACAGTGCAATAATCTCCCACATATGCTGGGCCTCTGGGCAGCACCCAGTAGAGCAGCAGTTCCTCAAGTTCACCAATGGACTGAGCATTGTTTTTTGTTTTTCACCTTCACTTTCAATACGCTATTCATTCAATTACATGAGGCATTTAACACTTTTTATAAAATAAGCATTTTATTACTGATTTTGCCTAATGTAAGTTAATGTAATGTAGGTTAATGTAAGTTTTAAAAAATGTAACATAGTGTCCAATATAATATATACAGGATAGATTATATTAAACTGCTCAATTAATGACATTATAGAGAGCTTAGAGCTTATTGATGGATTTGTCCCAAAGTGTCCCCATCGTATATCAGAGCACCTCTAATATACAACTTGCTTAATGCATATAATGTCTTATACAGTGTGGGTTTTCTGTGAAATTCAATCAGTTTACGTTATTCCTAAATTTAGTCGTCATTTTCAGCACAGTACAACTGTAAACGTAATTTCTAAATGGCTGAGTTATATATGCCAATTTATGAATAAAACTGACTGAAGAAATTAAACATGGACAGAAATTATATTTAACATAAATCTTGATTGACTGTCATGACAAATACCCTTGTTTCAAAATTAGGCAACGAGTGTACAGAGGTTTCATAATTTATTTGCGTCGAATGACTCAAAATGATTACTCTTAGTAAATAAAGATACAATTGGACTACTTTTAATATGTCACTGAATATATCTGTCTTACAGTTTTCCATAAATACTACCATCCACCTACACTGGCAAATGGCAGCATAGAGGAGCTGAATAGAATAAACAGAGGCTTCACTGTAGCGGACATGAACCTGACAAGGGGAGGGTTAGAGTCATTCCCAGAATCCTTCATTCTGTGCACACGAGCACAGCCGCTGCTCTGCATGCTCCTAATGATGGGCACCCTTTGGGTCGGGTACACACTTTACCAGTTCAAGAGAAGGTAAGGATAAACACACACTAATACACAGTACAGTACATACGTATAGTGTGAAACAAATCACAGGATATATTAATACAAAAGCTAAATATGCTTATTTCAATGGGTATTAAATGTGTTTGTTATCTCTACACAGTTTGGTAATGAAATAGTGACAATTGTATTCCACAACTAAAGTGACTACTATTAACTATAATCAAATGGAGTTGTTACATTAATCTATAATGACAGAATTTTAAACAATCTGCACGTAGAGTTATAGAACTCCATTATGCACAACAAATGTCAAGATCTTCAGTTTTAAACACAGAGGCAGCCTTTAGTAAACTTAATAAAAATTGAGGAAAGATGGAGGATACAGGCAGATAAAAGCAGTCTGTTGTCCTAACATATTCTATCCAGTCTCTGTCTTTCCACTAATGATGTTCACAGCAGTTCTGTGGTCTGAGGCAATTCAAATGCCCTGTCAGTGCTTTGCAAAGAAGATACAAAAAGGGACATGAAAGCATGAAAGCTGTGGCTTTCATGTGTTGGTTGATTACAGCCTGATAAATTAAGTAATTTGTTACTGTACAAGTCAAGTATGATGACGAGAGTACTGGTGCTAATGAAGTAGACCTTCAATGAGCAGTCTATCACTGTGCTTACAAGAATTATTGCAGCCATTACGACATAACCACAGAAACTAGTGTCAGTTACCAGGTCATTTAAGTAGAGCTCTTTTTCAACACGAATAAAGTCACTAGTAAATACAGTTGTCAAGCTTGGAGTCTGACTGTATGCTTACAGCTATAATGAGATGTGTTTTGACGCAGTTGTGTGTATTTGCAGTCCCTTTTTGCATGCAAAAATGAGGGAGATTTTGTCAGACTGTGCCCTGCCCATCTCTGTGCTCATGTTCTCCTATGTGGGCTCCTATGTTTTCAGTGACATCAGCCGTAAGTTATGGCAATACACAAACACACAAAGTCAAAATTCATCTTTTATTTGATTTGTCATCAGTTTCATTCTCTCCAATTTGTAACAAAATGGTCGAAATTATAATCGCCTTTGTTCTTGTGAATTGCAGTACCAGTGTTTGATTACCACGAGGGCCCGGTGTTCCGTATGGCCCCGTTTGAAAAATTATCAGGGGCCAGTGTGTTGTGTGCAATGGGCCTGGGTTTTCTCCTTGCCCTCCTTATATTCATTGACCAGAACATTGTGGTCTCTCTCACCAATGCTCCAGAGAACAGGTACACTACTCCTCAAGACACTTCAATAGAGGCAACTGCAGCAAAGCAATTTTGTCAAACTAATAGAAAGTGTACTTTCATATCATGACGTGATGATTTTAGTAAAGATGACTTTTGCTGGCAAAGGTTACAAATGTGTGTATATGTGTGCGTGCCTGGATTCATGAGAACAGTTTAGCGGGTTGAAGGTCACTGAAGGTTATAGCAATCTCAGTGAATAATAAGATATAGAGATTTTTGCTGTGCTTGATTAGTTGTTATCTGCTCGCGTTTAACTGTATCTCCTCTGTGCCTGTCTGTCTGTGTATTTGCGTGTTTGTGCTCTGTTGGTTGCGAAAGGGTACATTATATCACTGTAAACTGACTGTCTTTATATCTGTTTTGTTGTTGTGTAAACCCTTGTGTGCATTCTATGTCTTTTCTGTCTGCGCGTCTTTATTTTGCTCTAGGTTACTGAAAGGTACAGCGTATCACTGGGACCTGACTCTGTCTGGGCTGATTAATATTTTGATGTCGGTGTTGGGTCTGCCGTGGATGCACGCAGCTTTCCCTCATTCGACGTTGCATGTACGGCAGCTAGCCATTGTGGAGGAGCGGGTGGAGGGAGGACACCTTTATGAGACGTGAGCATACATATTCACTTCCTTACCAACATCAGCAGTCCCACACAAAGACATCAATTTAGTTTAATCGTTTACCTAAAATTCAGACCAGATGTGAAACCTCTGTGAAGGCAATCACTTTTTAAAACCAGCTCTATAATCAAATTTTAAAACAGGCATTTTACATCTAGGGTTAGAACCACAGTGGGGAGATCCACAAGTCCCAAGCTAAGGCAGTTATTAACACTTAATACAAAGATCAGCCAAAGCATTTCAACCATCTGTTATGTAAGGATGTTCAGTTTATGTTCAGTGTTATCAAATGAATGTCTGTGTAAATGCCTGAACAAGGATTTCCCAGCATGGCACTACCCAGGGCAGAGTTTTCATGTCCTCCCTGTGCTTCTGTGGGTTTACTCAAGGAACTTCGGCTTCATCCCAGACTCCAAAGATATGTGTGTGAGGTCAACTGGAGTTTGCAAAGTGTCCGTAGTGAGTGAATATGTGAATGTATGTGCCCTACGATGAATTGATGCCCTGTCCAGGTTTGTCCCTGTATTGCGCCCTGTGTCTCTGCGCATTAGCTTTCCTGCGAGCTTGACCAAGGATTAAGATAAGGGCTAATGATTAGGATAAGAATCCTATGATTATTGGTCCTGATGATTACCCAGAGCATCACACTATTACAAACCAATCTTAAGTTTTATTACTAATATATTTTTTATTAACTTCATTTTACTATTACTACAACTTAATTATTTCAATGAACATCTAGGTCACCCAAGAAGGATGGGCCCCTTTTTGAGTCTTGGTTCTCCCAAGGTTTCTTCCTTCTATATTCAGGAGTTTTTTCCTTTCTGCTGTCGCCCTAGGCTTGCTCAATTTAGGATTGGCCTTTTAAGAAACAATAATATTGTAAAGCTGCTTTGATACAATGCACCATTTAAATACATTTGACTTTGGCTTAGACTACAACCACAACCAGACAGCCAGTTTTTTTCCTGAATTCTCTCACATTCACATCAACTTTGACACCCCAGTGTTTGCCTATCATTTAATATATGTGCTATTGTACTGTTATTGTTATCATAGTATTACTATTATGTCACTAGTAGCACTATGCTGTTGTTTATGAGATAAACTGAGTAACTGCTTGGTTACTCATTTTGTAAACACGCAAAAAAAGCAAACAGTTGTAAACTGCAATCATTACAATCACAAACAGTCATTAAACTTAATCATATTAGCTACTGACTACAATATTTCATCATCTTACACTGTGACATGTTTAACAACCTGGTTAATGTAAAAGCCTTTGCCAATTCAAAATCCAGTAGTTTTAGACTGTTTTTGTGCAGTAAAAATTTATAATGGTAACATGCACTCACTGGGTTCATCTTGCTTTGTACCACTTTGGACTCACATTTACCTTTAAAACTGCCTTAATTGTTAATGGCATACATTCAATAAGGTGCTGAAAAACCTTCCTCAGAGGTGCTGCACTGGATTGAGATATGGTGACCTTGGAGCCCAATTCAGTGCAGTGCTATGTCCAAGAAAACAGTTCAGATGAACATGTTGCCTTTCTGTCTCTCGGACCAGCAAGGCATTATGGCCTAGAGAACTGTCACCCAATGGATCTTTTCTATTTTGTGGATTACTCTTTGTAAGCCCTAGAGATGGCTGTGAGGGAAAATCCCAGCAGATCAGTAGTTTCTGAACTACTCAGACCAGCCTGTCTAGTATCCACAACCCTGCCACGTTCAAATTAATTTATTTTGTTGCTCAGTTTGGTGTATAAGTAGATATACTTTCCGTATGTGCTTGCTCTTACACTAGATTACAAAGTTGATTCATGCGTTTGTGTGTGTCTATGTGTGTAGTATAGTGAGTGTAAAGGAGACAAGGGTGACATCGCTAGTGGCTAACATCCTGATTGGCGTGAGTGTGCTCCTCCTGCCTGTCCCGCTGCAGTGGATTCCCAAACCAGTACTGTATGGCCTCTTTCTCTACATTGCCCTCACATCTATCGATGGCAATCAGATGTGTGACCGCATGGCACTGCTACTCAAGGAGCAGGTATGGAGTGTGTATTTGTAAATGGGAGAAATTGAGCAACTGTGTAACAGACAGACCCAATCCAAGTTTAAACTACTGAATGAGTGTGCTTGTGCTGAAGGAATATGCAGAGCTGTTGTCTATGTATAAAAGAACTAGAGGGCAAATAAAAGCCATGTAAGGTATTATTCCACTAATGTATATAAATTGTGTGTAGAAATGCAAGGCACAAGAGCGCCCTCTACCATTTGTTAGTTGGGACTGGGATTATGACATAAGCTTTACTATCATAGCTTGCAGGAGCAGTGTTGTTGATCTGCAGCAGAAGCTGACTTTTGGCTGTGTGATTATCTGAGCAGAAGATAAATGTGTTTATAATAACCCAGTATGTCGTTTGCTGTTTTCTGTTACTCAGACATCCTACCCTCCCACTCACTATATCCGGAAGGTGCCACAGAGGAAAATACATTACTTCACATTCCTTCAGATGGTGCAGCTGCTGTTCCTCTGTGCATTCGGGATGTATCCGCTCCCATACATGAAAATGATCTTCCCTCTGCTAATGTTTATCCTCATACCTATCAGGTTGGTCTTCTTAAATAGATAAAGCTGTCAGTATACTTCAAGCTACAAAATAACTAAAAGTAAAATTAACACGTATACTCAATGAGAGACAAAAGAAACTTGGTGCCTGGTGTAGAATGAGTATGTTTGATCTTACTGCGTTCCTCAGTTTATATACCCTGTTTCCTGCAATGTGAACATAATGTATGTATACATACAGTATATTTATACTGTGCAAAACTGCTGTCAGATAATTAAAATAAAAAATATGATATCATTTTAAAATTGCTTCAATTCCATAGCTGATTACATTCATTATTTGTTCTTTCTTATATATACAGTGCTGTGCAAAAGTCTTAGGTGACAGTCCTTAACTTACTTAACATACTTTGTTGGTCCCATTGTTCACTATTGGTCAGGATCTTTACAGGACCTCCACAAATCATGGACTTTGCGGCTTTTTGTTTCTGGTGGTGAATCATTCTCAGCAGTGCACTGACATTGACATGGTGGTGGTGTTTTTTTTAGTGTGTGCTTTGCTGGTATGAGTGAATCAGACACAGCAGTGCTTCTGGAGTTTTTAACACGTCAGTGTAACTGCTCGATTGCAAGTAGTCCACCAACCAAAAATGTCCAGCCAATAACATCCTGTAGGCAGTGTTTTGTGAACACCGATAAAGGATTAGAGGATGACAAACACAAAATGCGCAACAACAGATAAGCTGCTGTCTCTGACTTGGTGGAGTGATATGGTGAATCTCTCTCTAATAAAATGGATAGTGAGTGAAGAGTGTTTTAAGACTCCAGCAGCACTGCTGTGTCCTTTCCAATTGTACTAGCTCAACACACACTAACACACAACCACCACGTCTGTCACTGCAGTGCAGAGGATAATCCAGCATACATATAGTACCTGATCTGTGGAGGTCCTGACTATTAGAGAACAGAGTGAAGCGTTGGAAAGAAACAAAGTATGTAGAGAAAAAGATGGACTACCAAAAAACAAAACAACGTCTTCCAATATTTTCATAGCTTAATATTTTTGCATGAGGAATTTGGAAACTTCGAAAACTCAAAAACAAATCCTACAAATATAACCGTTGAATGAAGTAAGGTAACCCATCGCCATTATGTATAGAATATATACCCAAAACTTACCAGTCCATTAGGTGTTAGTATATATATATATATATATATATATATATAAAATGAGGAGATATTTAATTAGATTGCTATATTTCCCTATTGTTTGTAAGCAGTATTTTACTACCGATGTCTTCATTGCAAAGGCAAAAATTGCAATGAAGTACGCAAGATAATATTTCTGAAAATGTTATGTTTCATGTTGATTGCTGTTACTAACTGCACTGTAATTGTCCCAGGAACTGTGTGTTGCCGAGAATCATTGAGGCCAAATACCTGGACATCATGGATGCACAGCACATGTAAACACACACACCTCCTAAAAGTGGACTTTTGGAACTGTATTTATGAATTGCAAAACATTAGGAGGGAAAACAAACTAATTTTGGTATTGGACAGCTCTGGTGAAGCACTGCAACAAAGACAATGAGAGAAAAATTAAAAGAGAGAGAGAGAGAAGATATTTTCAAAAAAAAAAGAAAAAAGATGGACTTGATTCCTTCTGACTGTCAGTCAGTCACTGCTTCTCTCACGGTTTCCATATGCCAGTGTTTCTCTCTTCGGTTAATTCTCATGTACCTCTGTGTCATTATGTGGACCAATGGCTTGAAACCATCAAACGCACATACTCATTTAATCTGAGCTTCGACTGGCGGTGAGAGGGTATGTGTTGTTTTGTTTCTGATACCCAGCAGAATGCCACTGAACAAGAGTGTGGAAGGAAGTGGATCTATCAGTAGCAATACCTCTTATATGTAGACCACTCACACATCCAAAAAACAAGTCGATCAAGCTTTTATTACTTCACTTTCTTTTAGATTTGGGAGTGGGTATTAACACGTCAGTCATTAGGAGACATGAAGCTGTGTTGACATACACATTACAGTATATCTCGGTGCATATCATTGATAATGAATACTGAGGAGTCAGCACAGACCAAAACAACAATAACAGAACCCTGCGCGATACTGTATCTCATAGCAATACAGCATTATAGAATCTGAATATTTTAGATATTTATATGAGAGACGATCATTTAGATTGCTATATTTCCAGGATACATGTCGTCATGTGTTCAGGATGTAACGTTCAGGGATAGGTTGGCGAATGACAAAGAGAGCTTTTTCCCCCCACGCACCATTACACCTCTGACCATGAAAGCTTTGCACATTACAGAACATCCCAACTGTCTGTCTCAGAACTCACAGAAACCTGCATACTTATGACAAATGCGTATAGGCATGTACTTATAAATACAAACTAGCATGCTTGCTCCCACTCTCACTCCCAGCCCTACTTTACAAAGCAAAACAAGTAAAGCATGGCTTTTTTAAAATTAAAAATACTGTAACCTTTTTAAATAATGCATTTAAAATGCGGACTTATGGGGTGTAGTAGAGAATTAAATTCTCAGTTAACCCCTCCTTGTTATTTTGTATATTACACCCTCACCAACAACGATATCAAAAAGTAAATGGCTGAGATGGACACCAGAACGTCTCGAATTGTTTTTAAACGAGACTTCAGCAATCTACCATCATTAGTTACAGAAATAGAACATTTTCAAGTGATCAAAAACCTACATCCCATGCTAAAATTGCAAACTATTTAACCCTAAAAGGATCTAAATAATATATAAAGTAATATTTTATATTGACACATGATTTCAATTTTAATATTTATTCTGAATCCCAAAAGAAATTCACAATCTTCATGTTTCTACAAGAGAGACAGAAATTGAGAGATAGAAGGAGAGTGAGGGAACATAGTGCCAGATCTCTGAAGGACCAAAACACTGCTTGGTGTTGTTTTAATTGCGTCAGTGATAAAAGGGTATTAATGACATTTTCCACAATTTCCCCTTTAGCTAAAATGTAGGCATTTTGGGTGTATGAAGTTTACCTATTTACTATCTATTGCACTGAAACTATGAAGTTAATGTTGCTAACAAGGTCGGGTAGTAGTTCAATTAAATTGTGGTACTTTTACTCTACAATATATGTATTATAATATTTAGTCTTGCCAAGAGGAAGAAGTGCAGACTATAAAGCTGAAAGTATAAGTTTAATAATATATACAGTGCTGCTCAAAACTCTTAGGCCACCATTAGATTTGTTGTTTTAACAATTGTGTAATAGCCATATAATTTCAAACTTGGAATTGTCACTCCATAATAAAATTTTGCACTTTCACATTATAATCGTTGTGATTTTTAGCATAGCTTAGCCTTTTAACTCTCTTCCCCTTCTGAAAAAGTGCTACCCTTCTAAAAAGAACATTGGAGGGTCAACTCCAATTGCTCAAGTCTAAGGGGAGTTCACACTACATATATTGCTCACAAAAATTAGGTGATATTTCAAAATGAATAAATATAAATACAATACACCCTAATTTTTGTAAGCAGTGCAGTTGCACTGTATCCTATATGGAGTATATTTCTGTCATTGTTTTTTTTTCTTCAGGTTTTTAAATAATGCATACAAATGTCTCATATCTGCTATTAAAGATACTAAATAGTAGTAGTAAGAGAAGTAATTATATAAGGTCACTATGTCATTGCTAAAACAACAGTGTGTGTGTGTGTGTGTGTGTGTGTGTGTATAAATGAGTACATCTACTAATGGTGGCCTAACACTATTGCACAGTACTGTGTATATTTGTATCATCATTGTTTTCACCTAAACAGAATACACTTTTTTGTGATATACTGCAGGATTGTAGGATTTTACCCGATTAAACTAACAAACTTCATGTTGCACTGATTCTAGTACACCAACCCCACCTAGAGGTATTCCAGCCACTAACATTGCTTTATATTGTTTTACTGTAGTGTTTTTTATTAAAACATTTTTGTTGACAGGAGCTATTGGGTATAAGCTAGTTTAGCTGTAATTAGCTGGTATTAACGGGTTAAATAATAGTTTGTACAAAATCTATTTCATCCTCTTAATAAGTAGAAACTGAAGTACTCAGAAAACTCCTCTTTCGGCTGTTCTCGTTAAGGGGATCACCATAATTAATCATCCTTATGATCTGTATGTTGGATTTGGCACAGGTTTTACACTGGATGCACTTCCTGACGCAATCTATCTGGGCTTGATACCAGCACTAAAAATATACAGTGGAACCTCGGTTATCGTTTGCCCTAGTTATAGTACAATTTGGTTATTGTTGATGTTAATGTTTTTTTGGCATAATTTTGTCCCAGTTATTGTTCATCGGGGTGACCACGTGATGCCACCCACACGTTTGTGACTCACCCACTGTAACTGCCATTAATATGTGTACTGTCTCTTTACGAGACCCTCAAACAGAGTGTGCAGGTACATTGTTGTACTGTGTTGTAGCAGAAAGCGTTGTGCTGAACTAGACAAGACATGATTACTGGATCCAGCTCATTTATTTTATTTATCCTTTCTATTTTTGCAAATAACACATCTGAGCTTTGGTTCCTAAGTCCATGTATGAACATCTTGAAAAGCTATAAGAGCAGGTTTATTATGGTCGTTGTAGTAGTGAAGTATCCGCTAATGTGAGTACGAATCTCCATCTGTTCCATGTGCTTATATTTCACCTGCCAGAGGGGGCCAAGCATTACACCACGTTCATAGTTCATTCTCACTTTGCTTCGCGTTCAGTGAGCAATCATCCCAAACATTTCCATTGTTTTCAGTGCTTGTTTATTGAGTGTGAGTGCTTGCTGTGTAACTGTGTTTGTATTTATTTCTCAATTTTTCAGTATATTAAACTATAGTGATTCTCTATAAACTGTTGTTAATATTTTGAAGTGTCTGGAATGGATTTACACTTTCTTATTGGAAATATAGCTTTAGTTATGGTTCGTTTTGGTTATGGTCAGGCACTTTCTAATGGATTATTGATGAAAAACGAGGTTCCACTGTATATGCATATGCACCCCCTGGTGGCTGGAGATTTTCCTACGAGCAAATACACTGGGAAGTTGGAAATAATAGTTAACTTAATGCACATCTTTGGAATGTGGGAGAAAACGAGAGTGTGGAGAAAACCCACACAGACAGGGAGGGGACATGCAAACTCCACGCAGGCTCCACACAGTCTGAACCAGGGATCTGTGGAGAGGTGTGGTGACACTGATAACCACTTGTATCACTGTTTCTATACAGCAGTAGTTTTAAATGAAAAACGGTGTACACAGGTTTTACATGAATAAGCGAACACAGCAAAAAAAAATGTTCATTCATATTTTTATATCATCCAACCTGCTGCCAGATCAGCACTGTGCAAAGTTCATAGCTGCAACAATGTAGCATTGTTGAAGTATGGGTTTTTACATTTTTTAATAAAAAAATCGATTTTGGTATCACTCTTAACAATATTTAGTGAATATTCGAGCATTTAGCAGATGCTCTTACCCAAGGTGTATTACTGTTGAGATAAGGTTACAGATATTAGCCCAACAGGTCGAACAGGGCTTGGCAGAACCAGGACTTAAACTCACAAGCTAAATCACCACTCTGGCTCATTTTAAATGATATGTTATGCTTTTAAATAATCATATATTCTTGTATTTTCAAAAACAGTAGCTGTGTACAAATGCATATACTCGGATTATGCTCAGATTTTTGGTTCCTAAGTGGTGGAATGAACTTCCCCTCAATGTTCGAACAGCTGAGTCTTTGACTATCTTCAACAGTTAGAAGGCCCATTTATTTTGCACTTACCTCAACTAAGCCCTCAGCTTTCTTTTTCTCCCTCAAACACAACCTTTACAGTTTCATAAGTGAATTCTTGTTTAGATTCCTGATTATTAGGAATAGATTATGTTACTAATGTCTCAAAGCATTTTTGTAAGTCGCTCTGGATAAGGGCATCTGCTAAATACCATAAATGTAAGTGTAGATTTTGGTGCATGTGATTAAATGTGCTTAGCACAATACAGTGAATACTTGTTAGCTACATTAGCCTTAACCTTGAGCACTAACTGTTCTAAACCACTTGAAGTGGGTCCAGACTCTGCCTGTGTGGAGTGGGTATGTTCTCCCTATGTCCATGTGGGTTTACTCTGGTACGTCAGTTTCCTCCCACAATCCAAAGACATGCATTAGGTTCATTATTCACTCTGAAATGGCTCATGATTAGTTTGTTGATAACATTGTGTCTGTTGTCTTTAATGAATGTATTCAGCCATGGCACAGAAAACAGCCCATCCAACAGTGTAGTGGTCCTCCAGAAATAAAATGCATCCATCATTTTGAAAATAGCAGCAAAGAAAGAGTAAAAAGGTTATGCTGTTGAATGGTGGACATGCTTATACAGAAATGAATCGTTGAAACCAGCAGTTATAGACAAAGCAGACAACAGAGGAGAGAGAGCAGGCACATCTCTCAGTGAAATGGACAAAATCTAAGCAAGGAAGTGGATTTAGTCTTGTGCATAGAATCATAAAAGCTTTAAGACTCTGTGAGAGTGTAAAATGTGTTTTTTGTTGTTTTACTTGCTTGTCAATTTTTTGTTTTGTTTTGTTTTTTGTTGTTGTAAACACCTCACACTGAGTAAAGTTCCCAGCTATTTCTATAATCTCCTCTGAGACTGTGACAGTATCCTGAACCTGAGACCCTCTGGTGTGAAATACCCTCCTTCTCAGTATCTGACTGTAATATTGAAGTATTCAACCTTTATTTTGTCATCTTTCTACCTGGATTGGATATGTTGACAGTTATATTCCGTGCTGGTTTAATATTGTTTCAGAGAATAAGCTTTTCTTCTTCTAATAATGAATGTATAATGTTTAGAATTTTATATAGCACATACGAATATCATTGTCAAAATAATTTTATTAAGCAGATAAGCTAAATTTGTAAACTGCAATATGTAAAAATGAGATAAATGTTTATCAAGAGGACTGTGTGACTTAAAGAAAAGTAATGCTATACACTGAAAATTAGATCATTTCAAGCTGGTTGCCAAATAAAAGAGTTATATTGATACTTGTCTTGTTTAGTATTATTATAATACTACTATTATAATACTACTCCTATAAACAGGAAGAAACATTTTACTGGTAGTTCAGTGGTAAGAGGAAACCGGGGTACCTGGAGTAAACCTATCCAGACATGTGTTTGACATTGGGATCGAGCCAGGAACACTTTGAGCTGCGAGGCAACCATGCTAACCACTGCTCTACAATGCTGTCCCTAAGTAAGGGTTTTTTGTTGTTTTTTAATTTTTATTTTAGCATAGTTGTCTACTAAAACAAATGGAATTCTTTCTGGGTATATTTTAATATACAAGCCCAAATCAGAGAAACGTTGGGACAATATGAAAAAATTACATTTACTTTCATTTTTATTTTATTGTAGACAGTGTGAACCTAAGATATTTGATGTTTTGTGCCTCCCCGAAATTCCAAAAAAAATAGCCAAAAAGGAATCCAAGCAATGAAGTGTTTCAGTGTTATTTTGTCCTATTGCTCTTGCAAAGACGTCTTAAGATGTGCAACAGTACAGGTTTGTCGCTGTCACATTTTTTGTTTCAAAATTCTCCACACATACTCTACTGGGGACATATCAGGACTGCAGGTAGGTCAGTCCAGTATTCATACCCTCTTCGTCTGCAGCCATGCCTTTGTAATTTGTGCACTGATTTTGTGTCTTGTTGAAAATAATGCATGGAAAAATCTGCATTAACGGTGCCATCACAGAAGTGTGAATGACCTTTGCCAAGGGCACTGTCACAACCTCATACCATGACCGACCCTGGCTTTTGGACTTATTTCTTGCTGAAAAAAGTTTGGATGGTCCTTTTCATCTTTGGTTTGGAGCATTTCTTCCAACGGTCTGGAATACTGATTGATCTGACCACAAACACTTGGACTGGACATGCTTATGGTTTTGTTTTTGCACAGTAACTTTAAGTGACATTTGTGAATGTAATTCCATATTGTAATGCTTGACAGAGGTTTGCCAAAATAATTATTTGCTCATATCTGCCAACATCTAATTTGTGAATCTAACAAACAATTGGCTTGCAGTCAAATTACATGTTCTCTTTCACCATTAGAAGAAGTCATATTCTGGGCAACTGTGGTTGTGCATTATATAGTACAGTTATCTAGTGAGCACATAGGTCGTGTCTGGGATCAGAAACTGACACATGACAAAAAGACATTGCCCTGTTATAAAGTTATCTACATGCAAATGTACTAAGTTTTTGACCTATATATATTTTCTATTTTCTATTTCCATCTATTTCTGTATCAACAAGCACAGTTACCATGTGATATGTCTCTCTATATATAAATGCTTACAGGAGTGGTCTGATTACACACTGGGCCTTGCTGCAAAAGGGATTAAAATTACTTCCCCCACCGCTCTATACAGGTTTTAGGTGATACTTTTTGGTAGTGTACCACTTGGTGAGGTATTGTTGACTACTGATCATGCCTCTATGACACACTCTAACACATTTTGCCCAGTTGAAAGACTTTGAGAGGGGGCACTTTGTCCAGACTTTGTCCAGTGTCCAGTTAGACCACACTCATTTACATATCTGCCTGTGATTTAACTGTTTTTGGTCATAGAGTGTATTTAATCATTTAAAGTGATTTTTTTAATTATGAAAGTGAACAATAGTAAAAAAAACACACTCTGCATGAAATGATCTTTAATAGTTTTGCAAATGTGTACGCCAAATTTTTTGGGTGGGGGAATTATTATGACATTTTCATAGTCATCCACATTAATAATCATATCGTTATATCCATTGTCTTTTGACAAGATGATCCACTAATATTCACTAAATAATCCACTTTTAAAATCATCCCTATTTTGGGGGTTCTCTCACTGTTACTCCTCTAGTGCACAAGTTTTTTTCATTGACACCAAAGCAGCTGAAACTGAATAACATAGTAACAAGTTTTTAATATAACAGGAGACTGAACAAGCATCTGGGCGGCTTCCCTGGAAAGATAGGGTCGACTTCTCCAGATGTTGGAGAGGAGGTACCTGCATGACTGGGTAAGTATAGAACAGAGAATATAGAAGTATATGAACAGAGAAGCTCAGCTGGTAATCAAAAATAACTCCACAGATGTGATGGATGAGTTCACCTGGGAGATGGCAAGATCTTGATAAGGGGACCCATCTGCAGGAATGTAAAGCAGTTCAGTTTTGCTGTGGTTTAGCTTTAGATAATTAGCTGACATCCATGATAAGATGTTCTCCAGACATGCTAAGATACGGGTGGAGACCTGAACATCTGTTGGAGGAAAATAGAGAATGTGCTGAGTGTCATCAGCATAACAGCATAACATTATAACTTCACCAAAGAACAGGTAAAGAGAGACAACTACAGTCCTTGTGGAACTCCAGTTGTAAGAGCATGTGGTGCAGATTCAGAGATCCAATGTGGTTTCAGCACAATCTATCAAATCAAAAGATTTGGAAGCAAGCCCCTGCCAGACTGAGCCTGTGAATTTAGGACTGGAGAGAACAATAAATACATGCTCAAATTGCAGGAACACTTTTTAATCAGAGTATAGCATCAACTGAATTCAACATCTGGGATATTGATCTGGTCAGTTAAGTAACAAGGGGGGGGGTTATTTCAGCTGCTTTGGTATGATAATATTCCTAGCTTGTGCAATACAGGAGCAACACTGAGACAACCCTCAAAACAGGAATGGTTTTATAGGTGAAAGTCATGAACATTTTGTCCCTCGTCCCTTCTGGCTGATTTTCCTCTTATTTTCTGCAGCTGGCTATGGTCAGTGTAATTACTAGTATCATGGTGCAGTACCTAGACCCTAGTGGTTGCAAGTTCTGCAGGATGACACATTTATATGTGCCATTGCCAGAAGGTTTGCTGTCTCTCCCAGCACAGCCTCAAGAGTATGGACAAGATTCCAGGAGATAGGCAGTTACTCTGTGAGACCTGGACAATGTCATAGAAGGTCCTTAACCCCTCAACAGGTCCAGTATCTTCTCCTTTGTGCAAGGAGGAACATAATGAGCTATGAGCTCCAGAAGGCCACTGTTGTGAATGTGTCTGACAAACAATCCAAACAGACAAGTCAGAAACAGGCTTCATGAGGGTGGCCTGAGGACCCGATGTCCTGTAGTGGGCCCTGTACTCACTGCTCAGAATCATATAGCTTAATTGGCATTTGCCATAGAACACCATAATTTTCACTCTGAAACTGGTGCCAAATGCTTCACACTTGATAGCATGATTCACCTGAGCACATGTGACAGCCGCCTGTAAAATCATTTAGCATTACCTGTGTGGTGGGTAGCTCATCCGCTTGATCACTGATTATGTGAACTGTATTCCTATTTGGTTGTTATAATCACAATTTTTTAAATGCTACTTTTCATTATTTCTTTGCAAACTTTACTTGTCACTGAAATGTGGACAATGTTGATCCTGCATATTGTACAATGATCCTGTTACGATGCACTGTAAATGATTCCAGCCTGCTTGTCGGGTTTATTTATTCTAATTCTGCTCTGCCCTTTGCTAACTTCTGCTATCTTTGTTATATTAAGGCTTTCGTCTCCAGTTATGATAATAATAGATAATAAGATAATATAGTAATAGAGATATGATAATAGAGCTTTTTGAAGATCTTGTAGTTTTCTGCAATAATAAGACTGATAATTACTGGTGCAAATACAGTATTTGGTCTATCTTTAATGTCTATAATTAACTGAACCTAAAGATGCCTTAAAAAAGATCTTAAATATACCTTAAATTGGAAAGTCTATTCCATTTTTTCCTTCTTACTGTGTAGGACATAGAACTACTTATCTTTCAGTTGTTCCTGATGCTTTATCCTTACAAAAGCCAGTCGCCCTTGGTGAAAATTAATATATCAAATTAATAATATTCATGTTTTATTGTAAATAGCTAGGTAGCCTGGATAAGAACTAGCTAACCTTTCAGCTAGGTTCCTTCTTGTTAGAGATATCAATAAATATGATATATAAGACGAAATCTTTCAATTAGCTGTTACATTATAGTCATAGTTACTATTACTAGTAGCCAACATTCTGAAACCCCAAGATAGTTACATTTAGACACACATGTCTATATGTCCATATCTTTGACTTGGTCAGATTTCTGGACCCTGAGGTTGGATGAAGATGTAATTAGCTGTGAGTTAATTATATCAATTTCTGGTACCATCACTATGTTATGAATATGTAAAAGATGTCATTTTTCATCAAAGGAAGTGTTCCCAGTATTTCAGACTAAATTAGTCCAGAGGGAAAAATTTTATGACTTGGTGCTTGGTGCTAATGGCTTAAACTCGACAGGTATGTCAATGTACAGTGCCTTACGAAAGTATTCACCCCCCTTTACATTTTTCACATTTTGTTACCTCACAACCTGGAATTCAAAGGGAATATTTGAGGG
>JAUZST010000104.1:0-32321 GCA_034779995.1 Parotocinclus haroldoi | reverse complement strand
TTACTGTAAAGCTGCTTTGAGATGATGCTACATTGTAAAAAGCGCTATATAAATAAAATTGAATTGAATTGAATAGTGTACAAAGACAACTGCAGAAAACTTCTAATCCACAATATTTGGATTTCAATATATCTTATGAGAACTGGAGTTTCAAATGATGTAACATTGTGTTTACTTATTAAATCATTTGTTTGTACCTGTGGCTTCAAGTGCTTTCATGATTTGTCTGAGCGAAAAACCCATCTCTAGGAGAGGCACAGCAATCGCAGGGGGAGGAGGAGATGTGGAGAGACGGCTGCTGGGGTCTGACATTGCTGCACACATACACATATGAAATGACTACAAGAGCGAATATTCAGGAGAGCAGAGCCCTAAATGTTTTTTTTCCCTTTGAAAAAAGCATTTTCATGCTTGCCTTCGACTGCTTTTATGTATGGCTATGCCTCACCTACAGAAAGAAACATATAGCAGGAAGGTTTAGCTACAATGTGTTTATATGACATTTGAGAAAGGAAGAAAGGATACAGGATGCACTCTAATCATATGAGTGTTTACACCTGAATGTCTAGAGTCAGCAACTCTAGTTTTTGCGTTGGTCACTGGACTCTTACGTTCTTCATTTTTTCTGTTTATGTGATTTTTTTTGTTTATAAGGAATACATCCCTCTGCTTAATGCTTCATTTCTGGTGTATTTCAAGAACAGAGATGTTGTATTCATATTACATTAATGTTAGTGTGTTTATATTGGAGTAATACATAATATGATATGATACTAAAATATGTTATGTTCGTGTAGTAATCACAGAAATGTGAGAAAGAATAATAAATACAACTGCATTTCATGAAGATAATACAACAGTACCTGAACCTATGGCAGGAAGAAATAATTGGCATTCATGAATGAGCTGCTTGGTGGGTCCTATGCTATTGCTAGCTGGTTGCAGATACATTAATGCTGGTTGCTAGGGTGATGCTAGGTGGCTGCCAAGGTTACTTAAGCGCTTACTATGGATGCTACAGTGTTGCTATGGAACCCTAAGTGGTTGCTAGGGCATGGCCAGTTACTACAGCCAAGTGGTCACCCCACCACCATGGACCAGTCCAACCATTTTGGGCGGCACTGGACCAAGTTCGGGGCCACGGGGGACTCAAAATACAATTCTAAACTGACACTCCAAAAACTGTCAGGAAACAAAGTTTAGAATCCTAGGGTCACCTCACACTTTACCAGGAGCAGATATGCTACTTATTGTGATAAATGTACAACCCCATTTCCAATGAAGTTGGGACGCTGTGTAAAACATAAATAAACACAAAATAATGTGATTTGCAAATCCTTTTCAACCCATATTCAGCTGAATACACTATAAAGATAAGATATTTATTGTTAAAACTGATACACTTTAATTTTTGGAAATAAATAAATTCATTACAATTTTAAAATAAAATAAATAAACATTTTTAAAAATAAATTTTGTAATTTCATGCCAGAAACACATTTTTTTTTTTAAAGTTGGAACATCGGCAACAAAAGGTAAGTTGAGGAATGCTCAAAAAACACTTGTTTGGATAAGTTAAAATGAAACAGGTGAGTGTTAATAGTGTCCAACATTATGAGAACAACATTTCTCATCACACAATTGCAAGGAATTTAGGGATTTCATAATCTACAGTCAATAATATAATCAAAAGATTCAGAGAATCTAGAGAAATCTCGGCAAGTAAGCAGCAAGGCCAATTGTTTGGCCATTACCTTTGATCCCTCAGGCAGCACTGCATTAAAAATTCTACAATGCAAAGTGAAAGCCACATATCAACAACATCCAGAAACACTGCTGGCTTCTCTGGGCCCGAGCTCATCTGACATGGACTGACACCAAATGGAAAAGTGTCCTGTGGTCTGGTGAGTTCAAATTTTTTTTGAAAATGACGAACGTTGTGTCTTCCGGGTAAGAGGAAAAGGACTGTCCGGATTGTTATCAGTGCAAAGCTCAAAAGCCAACATTTCCTGATAGTTATGGGGGTGAGTTAACTAGAAAATTTGATCATATCAGTCCTGTTCTGTCGTCTCTACACTGGTTACCAGTTAAATTTCGCAATGATTATAAAATACTTCTTGTAACATATAAAGCTCTATACAGCCTGACTCCACATTATGAATTGTTAATCTTAAAATCCAGCTCATCTACTTCATTCACAGGGTGCAGGGCTACTTTTAGTTATAAAGAATTTAAAAAGTCACTGCAGGGGGAAAAGCTTTCTCATACTTGGCCGCCCAGCTATAAAATAAACTTCCCACTATAGTTAGAGATTCAGACACTCTCCAAATCTTTAAGTCTAGGTCAAAATCATTTTTATTTACTCAGGCTTTTGGTTAGATTTAGACTATGATGCATGGCTCAGGTCGGTTTTAACCCATAAGTAACTACATTTTCTTTTTTCTCTCAGAGCTGATGTTCCGGTACCAGTTCCAGCACCAAACACTTAGATGTTCCTCCACCTCAGCATCACTCTACTGATCTTCATCAACAATAACCCAGTCCCACCAGAGTGCATTAACTCCTTCCATCATTTGGTCATTAGGAGACTGTGCTTCCAAGGACTTTTCCCACTGAGGACTCATTTTATAATCTATTTTGTTTTTAAAATTTATTTTATTACTAATTTAAATTTTATTATTGATTTAAATTGTGTTATTTACTTAATTTTGCTATAGCCTAGTATTATTTAATTAACATCTAGGCCACCCATGGAGGATGTGTCCCTTTTAAGTCTTGGTCCTCCCAAGGTTTCTTTCTACTTCTTTTTTCCTTGACACTGTCGCCCTAGGTTTGCTCAATTTGGGAATGGCCTTTTGAGAAAATATAAGATTATACAGCTGCTTTGAGACAATGCTTCATTGTGAAAAGCACTATATAAATAAATTTGAATTTAATTGAATTGTTAATACCCATGATATGAGTAACCTACACATCTGTGAAGGCACCATTAATAAACCAGGTTTATCTCAGAAAGACAATGCCAAGCCACATTCTACATGTTACAACAGCGTGGCATCGTAATAAAAGAGTGTAGATACTAGACTGGCCTGCCTGAAGTCCAGACCTGTCTCCCATTGAACATGTGTGATGCATTTATGAAGCATAAAATACAACGGAGACTCTGGACTGTTGAGCAACTGAAGTTGTACATCCAGCAAAATTTGGAAATAATTCCACCTACAAAGTTTCAACAATTAGTGTCCTCAGTTCCTAAATGCTTATTGAGTGATGTAACACAGTGGTAAACATGTCCCTGTCCCAACTTCCCAACAACAAAATACAAGTTTATCAGTTTGAACATTAAATATCTGGTCTTTGTAGTGCATTCAACACAATATTGGTTGAAAGAGATTTGCAAATCATCGTATTTTGTTTTTATGTTTTACACAACGTCCCAACTTAATTGGAATTGGGGTTGTACATACATACAGGACTTTAGCCTGCTTCAGCAGTAAAAGTTCTTTTGTCATTCTACAAAAAGCAAAAGTCTTCAGCATTCTACTGTATATTTTATATAAGTATTCTGCTTATTCTTCATTTAGGTCTTAGTGGTTACTGCACTTTGTAGTGCTACAAATACAGACTGTTGTCCATCTGTTTCTCTACTTACTTTGTTAGTCACCTTTATTCTGTTCTCTAACGATTAGGATCTTCACAAGACCAGCAGATTCCAATCATTGCAGCTCAACCCACTAACACCACCACCACCACCAATGCTGAAGACTTATATACAGTACTGTAATCCCCATCACCATCTTTAGCTTTTATTTAACTGAGAACAGCAAGAACTGGAACCGTTATGAAAATATCAACATCTGTATAGATTAAAACTCTAAAACCTGTTGTCTATGTTTAGAAAACTTTTATTGCATTATAAAGATCATGACTATCTCTTGTTGGATACTCGTGCCTTTTATTAAAGGTTACCTGTCCTGTTGTTTGGTCTGGCAGGTTGGGACTCAGGAGAGGTGAGGCTCTGTCTACGACCATGTTCATCTGAAGGAGAGGTTGGTAATGATGAGACAGGAGGAGTCTGAGCTCGACGAGCTGGCAGCAGGGCAGTGGTGGGGTAGCTGGAGAACATTTGTCTGCTCAGCCAATCACACAAAAACATACTTATTTTTAATGAAAAGATTAGCTACAAAATCACCCCAACTCAGTCCCGATATTAACAGGCACGTGTGTGTAGGTTCACCTGAGCAGGCTAAGGGGCATAACTCCTGGAGACTCAGAAACCGGAGCAGTGTCAACATCTGTGACTGGTGTAGTTGCTGTGGTGACGGGTGTGGTTGCTGTGGTGGTGTCCTCCAGAGAAGAGCTCATGAAGGATGTGCTACTGGAAGCTGATGGTGATGTGGTTACTGGAGTCTGAAAGTGCATCTCACCTTGAAGCTCTTCACTCTTAACATCCACTACACATTCACAAAAGGGAGCACACACACGCACACACACGCACACGCACACGCACACACGCACACAAATAATTTCATTAATGCATAGTAGTGTTAAAAATATGCAAATTCCTTCCAAATGCCTCTTTAATGAATATTGTTTTAATAACTTCAAGCATTTTCTTATGCATGTGTTGACTAATTGGAGATCATCTGGCTATCTATGCTCATCATACTCAGCCTTTCTTGGGTACTGTTTTTGTATTAAATCATTATTATAACCACCTGTTGACATAACCTTTTATAAATATCATCATTGTTTCGCTCTAAAGTGACTCATCTAAACTTCTTTGGAATGTGTTGGAGGCCTGAAATGCAGGAATGTTACGAAATAAAGTTGACAGACATTTCTCTTCAAAAATGATTAGAAACATATACAGTGGCACTTCAGTTCTCTACCACCTCCAATCGAAATTAGGTTCTTAACGCATTTTGACTATCAATAATGCTCAGCTCTAATCATTTGCTTGGCACATAGTGCATTTGCTAAACTTCTTTGAGTCAAGCTGTGCGACTATATATTTCAGCAGAAACTCCAGTTACGATTCATGATTTACGAGTCAGTACACAGTAATTCAGACCCACAAGAACTCTCACTCAGTGCAGGTCTCCACCATGTTTATCGTGTTTTTCCACAGTTATGTATTCTTAATTCCCCATAGGTCCTAAAAAGGTTAGTATTGCTAAATCAGGAATAAAATACTACAGAACACAGACTACAGTTAATATTAGCAGCTATTTTTGCGTCTTTTACCGACAAATGTTTGTTAATCCATTTCTCACTAAATTACATGAGATTTATTAACACTTTATTCTAAAAAAAAAGGTATTTGTAATTTAATGCAAGTATTAATGTGCAATAGGCTAGGCTATAAACAATATAAACTCATCAATTCATAATACATTTAACTTGTGATTGTTTTGTATGGACGTATGCCCATCTTGAATCGGGTAGCACCTGTACAATACAACTCCATTAATGCAAATATATCCAATTCATGTGGATAATATAATTATAATACATGTTTAGTACATGTGGATTTTCTGGGTGTCTGGAATTGATACATAAAATTTACTTTATTCCTTAAATCTTGCTCTAATAGCTTTAATGTTATTGTCTTTCCAAAATGTGTCAATACATTTCATTCAATAAAAGAATGGGTAATTTAGGGCTAGTAATAAGTTACAAAAAACCCAAAACCTTTATCAAGCGCTTCCATAGAGTTACATTCACGAACGCCATTTCTCAAAATAGAAGCCTTATGTTAACCAGGTCCAGAAGCAGGGGTCAATGTCACTGAGCTCTGAGGCATTTGGGATGGACCATCACACAGCAAAAATTGTGTATTGTGGTCAGTATTCCAGATGTTTTGGAACAATGGATGCAACAAGCTCTAGACCAAAGATAAAAGATCTTTGATCGTTGAGACCATTTAGACCATTACCAGTAACAAGTGACAAAAAGCCAAGGTCTGTTATGGTTTGGGGCCGGCCTCAAAAAAGGTCATTTAGACTTCTGTTATGGCCGCATTAATGCAGAACACTCCACTGAAATTCAATACGTCATATTTCCCTGGAACATCCAGTATTTTTTCAAAAAGACAAAGCAAAACCACATGTTGTACACATTAGAAAGTCATGGCTACAGAAGAGGGTACAGGTACTGAGCTGGCCTGCCTGTAATCCTGACCTGTCCCCAACAAAGAATGTGTAGAGACACTGAAATGAAATGAAATGAAAAATGCATCTATCACAATCTTAATGTGTGTGCAGAAAGAATTGGACAAAATAACACCTGAAACGTCTTAAGTGTGTGACAACAATACAAAGTAGTAAATGATTTTTAGTTCAGACTGTACCACAGTCCTGAAATATAGGAATTATGTTTACTATGTTTAAGACATGAAATGAAACAAAACATAAAAACTTGGATTTCTACTAGTTTTGAAGAAATAAAGGTCAAAGTAAATGTAAGGAATACTACTTTGTCTTTGCTCATTTCTGATTTGGCACTGTACATGCACTGAACAGTGAGTTTTTACATAATATACTCAATTTTATGCAAAAATCCAAATTCAACTCCTTTAAGGCTAGAATGAAACCTAACCACCACCCCATCCCTTTTTGTTTCAGGTAGGCTACCCTGTTTAATATGTGTCAGTGTAGGTGTGTGTTAAACAACTCACATCCTTTAGCTCTCCCTCCCTCAGGCTCTTCCGTAACACTGCTCACCACAAGCTTGTAGATCATGGCATGTGCCCGCTCCAGGTCAGCCAAGCTAAGCACTCGCTTGATGGGAGACCTCATCACTGCCCTCTTCACCATGTGACGCATGAGGGACTGCAATGCTGAACGCATCTCGGATTCCTCATTCGAACTAGTGACGCTTGGGTTGCCACAGTCAGCATTATGCCCATCATCTGGTATTGCTTTGGGGATAAGTAGAAGCTCAGCATACTTGCTACAGCTCAGCAATACACTCAAGCTCTTCATTGCACCCAAGCAGAGGTAAGAAAGCTGTACGGCATGCACTTCAGCTCGGACAAGCGACTTCCGTGACTCTGGGTGAGTACTGGCATGGGAGCGCACTTCATCCAGGCTGTGGGAAACACGCAAGTCACCTGTTACCTCCTCAGCTTCCTGCTCGGAATCCTGTGGCTCACAGCGGTGCCTGCGCTCATGGCGACGCAAAGAGGAGGGAGAGGCAGATGATAAGAGCTTGACAGCATCATCCTGTAATGATGCCAGGGCGGTGAGGTCCATTAGCAGTGAGGCTGTCAGGCCTTGGAAGCGTGACACATCAAATGGCAGTGGCTCACATGGCACCAGGTTGTATAATGGTGTGTCACTAGATGATCAGAAAGCGAGAAAACCAAGTCAGGAGCAGACTACACAGAAGGAGCAGAGAGCAGAAAAACAAAGCAGGAAGAGCTTGGCAACCAAGATGGGTTTGGTGTTACCAAGTACTTAAGTACAAGAACTTATTCTCCAGTGTTAAGTACACTTGAGGATTTTGTAGAATCATTTTAATTCAAAGGACCATCGGGACCTCTTACCTTAAACATCTAGGAAAAGATATAAAACAGAAACATCTTTAGTTAAAGCGTTTTATGTTGTCATTGAGTTTTTATTGTGTGTGGCTGTTGGGTTTTAAATAAATTTTATATTAAACTCAGAGCTTTGCTATGGCCATTTCAACATTTGAACCCTTAAGATTGTCCTGCTCCAAGTAACTTCAAGATATCTTCATACTATCTTCAAGTGGTGATTCATCATTTCCAGGCATCCTTTTTTTTCACCAGTACACCAGTCCTCTTTCCAGCAAAAGACACTTGCAATATGACTAAAGACACTAACAACCCATGGTTTCCCTTACAATAAACCTGTGCTGATCATTATTATTTTACATTTGTAACATTAACATTAAGTTACATTTGTTTAAATCAGAAGACAGATTTTCCTCCAAAGCCTTTCACATATTTGCATATTTCTTTTGCAAGAACACACAAAACATCATACACAAAATATCCATTACTTTTTATTCAGTGGGCAAAAAGTTTGGAGCATGGTGTAGTAATAAAGTTGGGTCATGGGACATGTCAAAAAAGCAAGATTGCAGTAGACAACAACTTAACCTTAAAATCTTATCTTAACCTTTATATCTTACACAATGACAGGAGTGAGTACAGCAACAACAAGGTCTCTTTCAAGCTGAAATTTTGTGGCTGACATGAATTTCCAGATGTGTTCTCAAAGCTCTTTTACACTAGCATAAACAAACAGGATAAGTTGAGGAGAAACAATGTAGTAGTCAGCCATGGGGAGCAGAAATTCCCTTCACATCTTTCCATGTGGATAAATTATCAGGAAACATTGTTTAACCTTTCACTGTTATGGAGATTACATTCAGATTTACATTAGTATTGACCCCTCATCAGCACCCCATGCATTAAATGTCTGTATCATAGAGCTTAAAAACTGGTTCATGGAAAACGGATTTCAGCTAAATGCTAAAAAGTTTGAAATTCTTTTAGTTTGCCCCAAAACCAGTTTCAGTTCCATCCGGTCTCACTTGCAATATTGATGACCTACCAATCATTCCATCTCAGGTCATTAGAAACCTAGCCTGCCTTTTTTAATTCCAAGCTCTCCTTTGAGCCGCACATCAGATCAATCACCAACTATTTTATTATCTCTATATATCATGCCTACATCCTTTCCCACATCATACTGATGTTGAAGCACTGGTTAATTCTCTTGTCTTTTCTAGTCAGGATTACTGTAATTCTAATTTATTTGGTCTACCAGCCACATTACTCAATCATCTACAATATGATCAAAATTCTGTTGCCAGGGTTTTTACTCATCCAGGGATCGTTTTGCTCATTCTACACCCATCCTCAGGCTACTACACTGGCTTCCAGTCTCCTCTCACATTGAATATAAAATAATCATTGTGACACACAAAACTCTCCATGACCTTGTTCCTACTTACATCAGGCATCTCATTATCCCATATTGCCCCATCAGGATCTCTCATATCCTCCAGTTCTGGTCTCCTGGCTGCTCTTTGAGTACAACTGAAGACTGTGAATTGAATTGACTGTCGTTGGCAGATTCTTTAGCTTTGCTGCCCCTCATCTTTGCAACCCTCTCACTCAATCCCTCCATGACAGTCACTCTCTATCCTCTTTTAAAACTCTTTGAAAACTTACTTGTTCACACTACATCCCTAGATAAAGTGATTAAATCTGACTTGACTTGAATTAGCAAAAATATGTGGGACCTTGGTACACCAAACTACAATCTGAAAAAGTCTTGTCAACAGTGTTCTTCATGGAAGTGTTGTGAATAAAAAGCCAAGGCTCAGAGGAAGAATCAAAGAGTCACTGTGTAGTGTATCCATCATGCAGTTCTATCAGTAAGGTGCTTTGGATTTGTTTGCTACTTCTGTGTGTGTTCATTTTTGCAATATAAATATTTGTAAATGTAAATTGTGCTGTTTCCCACCAATACATCAACACAAAATACAAATACAATTACTAAAAACTGTTGGTGCCTAAAGCTTCTGCACATTAGTATATAAACTTAAATGTGTCAAGTGAAAAAATGTGTAAACTTTTAATATCTGCTGAAAGTTTTGTCCCTCCAAACTTGGTATTTAGTTTCTTTTGTATTTAGTATTATGACAACAGCATATAGTGGTGCAGTATGCAGTATATACATGTTTTTGCTTCAGGCAGCTCACCTGATCGTGATCTCCGCTTCATCCCACTGCACCTTGGCTGACATGCTGCCCTCCTTCACCAAGCCAAGCAGGGTAGCATTTCTCCCAGTTTGCTTATGCATGCAGTGACCGCCGACTCTCAGTCCTCCATCTACACCTCCAATAACTGCCAACACAGGCCAAACGAGGTTACACAGTGTCCGTAGTTGCATCTCTGTCAGCTCCCGGCTACTTTTCCACCGGTCCTCCTCTTGCTCTTCCTCCTTCACTTCATCCTGCTCATCCCGGCTCTGGACTGAGCGGCTTTTGCGGAGCCTTGCACCCACAGATGGTGGTGCACTATCACTCAAACAGCCACATATCTTCTGGAGGCACTGCAGCATACACTGGTTAATGGGTTGTGTCCAGCTGTCAGAGCGATGCAAAATCCTCACCAGCTGTGCCACAGCCTCAGCCAGAACAGTGGCCACTGGACTGCAGATGGGATCTCCAGGTAAGAGGTCTCGTGGTGTGCCTCGCATCTGCATTTCACAAATTTTGACCTAGGGACAGGAACACAAATTTAGGTAGGTTATCCAGCAGGCAATTATTCTCACATACCAGTATGGAATCCGATTACATCATAAATGTTCTTAACCACCTTGTGACACAATTCAGTCTCACCTTTTCTCCAGGGTTGCTGCTATAGAACATAACACAAGGGAAGAGTTCTGTAGCATCAACATCTTCAAAGGCCAGTTTGGGCTCCTGCATCAGCACACAAAGAAAATGATTTACTAAGTATTCTGAATGTTACAGGCAAAATAAGAACTGACTAGACTAAAAAAAGAAAATCAAACAGGTTAATGATATCTGCTTTTATCCAGACAGGCTTGATGTTTTATCGCGTACATTAGTGTAGGGCTGTGCTAAAAAAAATGGATACAGCAAAATAAATAGCAATATTTAATTTTGCAATTTGCTACAACAATTTTCAACTAAAACAATAACAAAAAATGTTTCAATTTGTCTGCTGAATTATCAGTGTGATGTGAAGTATCAAGACGACTCGAGTTGTACACTGTAACTTCAGTTAACTATGTGTAATATTGCAATATATAACAATATGTATCGCATCG
Organism: Parotocinclus haroldoi; assembly: GCA_034779995.1. Lineage (NCBI taxonomy): Eukaryota > Metazoa > Chordata > Actinopteri > Siluriformes > Loricariidae > Parotocinclus > Parotocinclus haroldoi. The sequence goes on along the minus strand of JAUZST010000104.1, from coordinate 21,483 downwards.
CAATGTATTGTGACATAATCTTATCAAGACCCATGATGTCTATCATAGCCATTAACCACCCCTACATTAGTGTAGGAAAATATTATACACAACACATCATACTCAATTAGTCATGGAGTTGCACACAATTATGTACAAGGGTGTTTATATGTGCATCCCTCACAATAAGATGATTACACAAACAGAAAGAATAATAGCACAGCTATAAATATGTATGCATGCACAGCTGACCTCCCCATTCTTGCCAAAGGACACAGTATGAGCTTCCATATCAAGCACGCAGGTGATGTAGTCGCCCTGTGTGTAGCTGGACAGCGTGAGAGTTTGTTCACCGTTGTGATACAGATTCCCGCTGTACGCACGGTACAGCCACATGTCAGCTGTCGTTCGGTGGTTGAAGTCATGCACAGGCCAGCGTGATACACCTACACAGGTACCCTCGTTCCCACGGTTCTCCTTTACTATATAGAACTGACAAAAGACTGTTACAAACCATGTGCAAGACTTTACTTCTACAACTACATGTGAACTGCAACTGAAACAATTGTGTGGCCTTAAAAATAAATGAATGCATCTTTGTTTTGCATGGATTTGTGTGTAGTACCTTCCACTGGTAACAGCCTGATGAGATGCCTGTGGCAGCTAGTCCATAGCCTTTGCCCCCACTGCCATGAGTCAGTCCCTGTCCATTGTCCACCACACAGCACTGGGTCTTTTCCGGGTCAAAAATTACTTCTTGGATGGGCAGATTCTTTTCTTCCTCCTCATCCTGCGTAGACATACACCCCAAATAAAGTTATATGTTATATTAGTAAAGCAAACAAGGAATGTAAACTATTGTTATTTGTTGAGGATACAAGCTAATTTAATACTAGCTTCTATCGCGTTCACCTGCAGTTTGAGTTCATGGTGTCTTTCTTGCAGGTGGACAGTGTGTTTGGTGTAAGCTGTTGGAGCTTCCCACATGCAGTCAGAAAGCAGACAGAACAGCCTATCAACCACCTACAAAAGGGAAACAAAGGTTATCGTGGACTGGAATGGAACCTGCAGCTTGGTTACTGAAAATGACACAAACTATCTTTAAAGCAAGTACAAGTCGTTAAGAAACACATATTATACATATTAAATGCATACAGTGGGAAAAATAAGTAAGCAAGCTGTCGCTGGGCAGAATTGAGTTTCAGCTCCCTCCAAAGATTTTTCTATTGAGTTCAGGCCTGGAGATTGGCTAGGCCACTCCAGGACCTGGAAATGCTTCTCACCACTCCTTAGTTGCCCTGCACTTTGCAGGTCTTCAATTTTGTCCATGGTGTCCTTAGACAGCTCATGAGTCTTTTGCATAGTGGAGAGGTTGAAGTGTGATTGATTGAGTGTGTGGATAAGTGTCTTTTATACAGGTAACACTTACATATAGAGTTCAAACAGGTGCAGAATACAGATAATGAGTGCAGAATAGGAGGACTTCTTAGTAAATCTCTAAATATACTTCGACGAGAATGCAACTGCAGAAGTACTAACTAGAACTAGAAAATTTGATCATATCAGTCCTGTTCTGTCGTCTCTACACTGGTTACCAGTTAAATTCTGCATTGATTACAAATACTACTTGTAACATATAAAGCTCTATACAGCCTGACTCCACATTATGAATTGTTAAGAGTCTTAAAATCCAGCTCATCTACTTTGTTCACAGGATGCAGGGCTTCTTTTAGTTCCTAGAATTAAAAAAAAAAAAAAAAAAGATTTCTCATACTTGGACCACCAGCTATAAAATAAAACAATTAAAACTTCCCACTTTAGTTTGAGATTCAGACACTCTCCAAATTTTAAAGTCTAGGTTAAAAAACATTCTTATTTACACATGATTTTGGTAAGATTTAGATTGGGGAACCATGGCTATTTATTTACATTTGCAATTAATACAAACAATTATTTAAATTAACATCTAGGCCACCTAAGGAGTAGAAGCCTCTTTATTTCTTTCTTCTACATTCAGGGAGTTTTTCCATGCTAAGTTTGCTCAATTTGAGATTGGCCTTTTACAACCCCAATTTCAAAGTTGAGACGTTGTGTAAAACATAAATAAAAACAGAATACGATTATTTGCAAATCCTTTTCAATCTATATTTAATTCAATAAACTACAAAAACAATATAGTTAACGTTCAAACGGATGTTGTTTTTTGCACGTCCACTCATTTTGAATTTGATCAATGCAACACGTTCCAAATAAGTTGGGAAGTTTACCACTGTGTTACATCACCTTGACAACAGTCAATAAGCATTTGGAATCAGAGGACACTAACTATTAAAGCTTTGCAGCCGGAATTATTTCCATTTTTGCCTGATGTACAACTTCAGTTGCCATATTTTACACTTCAAACTGCGCTACACATGTTCAATGGGAGACAGGTCTGGACTTCAGGCAGGTCAGTCTAGTATCTACACTCTTTTACTAAGAAGCCTCTCTGTTGTAACACATGCAGAATGTGGCTTGGCATTGTCTTGCTGAAATAAGCAGGGACGTCCCTAAAAAAGACGTTGCTTGGATGGCAGAATATGTTCCTCCAAAACCTGTATGTACCTTTCAGTATTAATGGTGCCTTCACAGATGTGCAAGTCACTCATATCATAGGCACTTACACATCCTGACACTAACACACCATGCTGGATTTTTAACTTTGCTCTGATAACAACTTGGACAGCCATTTTCCTCTTTGGCTAGGAGGACACAACGTCAATGATTTCCAAAAACTCATCAGACCACAGGACATTTTTCTACTTTGTGTCAGTCCATGTCAGATGAGCTCAGGCCCAGAGAAGCCAGTCGTGTTTCTGGGTGTTGCTGATATATGGCTTTCGCTTTGCATTGTAGAGTTTTAACTTACTACTTGTAGATGGAGTGCTGAACTGTGTTCACTGACAATGATTTTCTGAAGTCTTCCTGAGCTTATGTGGTATTATTAGTTACATAATGATGGCAGTGATCGTATAATAATGTATAAATAATATAATGACTACTTTAAATTAGTAAACAACGTATTTATAAAGTTAAACAAATAAGTTACATTTGTATGCCTATAAGCTTGCAACTTTATAACTTCAGCTGGTGATTAGCTGCCATAGAAATAATTGTGATTAACAAGTTGTCTGTTTCTTGAACACAACTAATGAAATATAATACTAAAGTGACTGAACAGATATCTTGTTTACTAGCCCTGTTTGATTAGCAGCTAATGCTGATTAAAAAAACACATGCAAATGCCTACAAATATACATACATACAGCCAGCATGTTATAGTTCAAATGTTTTTGTTAATGCATGAATGTGTGCATGTAACCTGGGTCATTTGATGATCATCAGCACTTTTCTCACAAGCAGGAAGTATAGCCTCCAAAACATGCAAGGCCAACAGGCGTGTCCTCAAATTACCCACCAGTGGACGACCTGAAATACAAGAGTATTTTAAAACTCTCATTGCTAAAATGTGTATTCTTACAGTTTTGTGTATTTTGGACACCCCTGGCTAAATTAAATGTTTACATTTTCTTACTAGGAAGAAAAAGTCTAAAGTATGCAATGCCAAACACAAATCAATATTGTGACGCACTGAAATAAGACTAAACTTCCTTTGGCTAAAAATACTGTTTAAACACAGTGAAAACATTGTGTAGACAAAGGGAAAATGATTATACTAACTATCAACAAAACCAGAAAACAAATGTCCCAAAGTCAGCAGACTAAGTGTGTCTGGAGAGAAGCTGGACAACAAGACAATGTCCCAAAACATACATCAAAACATACATCTAAACCAGCTTCGACCTACTTAAAAAAGTGTAACAGTCCATAGACTGTTAAACACAAACACAAAAGTGTCAAAGATGATTAACATGTAAAACAACCCAAGAATATATCTAAACCAGATACCTTCACACCAATAAAAAAAGGCTCAATTAACCTAAAGCAAGAATACAAAGGAAACTGTATTTGCAGAAATGTGTTATATTTCAGTTTGTTACAGTTTGTGTTAACTTCTTTTGATATAGAAAATCAACAAAACATGTAATTGTATGAGAGTAACCAAACTTTTTTTCCATAACATTCCATAATATAATATTTCAAATATTTTATATTCAAATACTTTAAAGGGTTAAAACTTTAAAATCTCACTCATTTAGCTATATATCACACACACACACACACACACACACACGCACGCACACGCACGCACACGCACGCACACGCACGCACACGCACGCACGCACCTGAACAGCATTTCTGAGCTGCAATATTAAGCAGCACTTCAGTCCACTTGGGGGTAGCCATCTTGGACTGGATGGCTTTAGAAGACACAACCCTTCGCAGGAACACTAGAAAGTCACCCAGATGCAACACTGCTGTGTGCTGTTTGCGTAGTAACACTACAACCAAAACAAAATACACTTTCAACACAAGATTTAGCCTTTTAATTGAAAAACATGCTTTACATGTGTGAATATAAAAATGACCTCTGACGTCCTTTTTATTGTCTTCTGTGCAGTTATCTGTATTCTCATCCTCTGAACCGAAAGAACTTCCTGAGGCCTGAGACAGCAGACTCTTCAACTGACTGCACAGCAGGTCTAACAGAGCCTGGACCACCTTAGGACTTAATCTGTCTGCATATGTCCTGCAATGGAAAAACAACTGTCAGTGTACATGTGAAAGTTTATGATCTGTTGAGTATGGCCATTACCTAGTCAGGGTTTAATGTTACGTATACATTTCTGCATACATGTTCAGACACAATTTGTCAACAGCACACCACTTCACTGTTGTTTTTAATGATGTGTAAATTACTTTTCCTTAAAAACACACAACGATTGTTCATTTTTTGACACTGATTTTAAAGTTGAATTGTTTCAAATTAGCTCCACTCTGCAAATTGTTTAGGTTTATGTGTGTTCATTGCAAATGTACCTCAAATAATTGTATCAGATCTAGTGTTGGGCGGTATGACATCATTCAGGGACGCCAGGGTATTAAAAATGATGACGCTATTAAAAATGAGACAAACCAAATTTTGTTTTCACGTGCTGCACTTGCCCATTTGAAGCAAAACAGTGGAGTCCTCAGACATGGACGCTGTTACTGACACTTAATGTGTGATAGATGGAACCAAATACATTGTACATCCATGTTCATTTCCATGTTTGTATTCAGTGTAGTAAGGTTATTAGATTAGTTGCCATATCATCTTACATCTTTCAATGTAATGTTTGTAATTATTTTTTTATTTGTGGAATGTTCCAAAGGCATACATTATGAACACACTACCGTATAAACTGAACTTAAAAGTGGTACTAGAGAGTATGCTGTTTCAGTTCCAAAAATGTCCGTCTTGAAATAAATCAATGTTGTATTTGAAATTAGGACTTTGTATTGAGGGGAAAGTGGGTCAAATGTAAATAAAACTTAAATTATTAAAAATAGGCTAATCCATGACTTGTTTCCTCTTTATTAGCAGTTAGATCTTTAAATAAGATTAAAACCTTCTATATCATTTAATAGCTTTCAATATCTCAAAAATGCTATTGTGACTACGCCTACGCCTACACATCTCCTTTAATCATTAAGCTCACCCTTACACAGTGGATAACGTTGGTCATTTGTATAGGTATTTTGGTAGTTCCCAAAAGTTTCTAAAACTGCAGCTTTTAAAGAAGTCAAGAAGAAAATGTTTTAAATAAGTAAAAAAATAAGGCTCCACTGTGAAGTTTACTGCTGATATGGCTGCAAAAATGATCCTTATTTAAAAATGCTCATTAGTTGTTGTCAGCTACGTATGTGTACTGTTTCCACATATTCCAGATATCTTATAAAAAAATAACCTTTTATGCATGCTATAACACCTCACTTGAAACATGGAAGCTAAGGTAAGACTGTATTAGTCTGGGATGGAACGTACCCAGTGCTAATGGCAAGGATCTGCAGTAATCTGGTGCTGGCCACTTTGAGTGCTGTGCTGAGCTTGGAACTAGATGGTTTGTGCAGGAGCTGCAAGGTTTGGCCCACCAGGGTTTCCTTGCCACAAAGCTGAGAGAGTACGTCCAACAGTCCACTGGAGATTGCCAGTGAAACATCCACTGGCTGGTAGCGCACACTTAGTGCAAAGATTGTGACCAGTAGCAGCCGCTGTTGAGCCTCTGCATGCCAAATAAACCAGACTTACAGTTACTTAAATAAAAACAGTGCATGTCTATTTTTGTATGACTGAGTGAAATAAAATCTTAAAATATTACCGATATGGTGTTTATTGGCCTGAAGAGCTCTTTCTAGAGTGACTGAAAGCTGCTGGTAGATTTTGTGTACTGCTGTCTGAATGTCCAACTGAACACTTTTTTTAGCAGCTTGAACTCCATCCTGCAGAAAATAAAACATGCATGTCAACTTAGGAATACAGAAGTAAAAGACAAATAATCAAAAAGTCTAAAAAAAAAAACTAAATAAATACATTTTAATGTATAATGTGCCCATTGATAAAGATTACCTGGTAGTGGTGCAGATGGACACTCTCACCCTTAAGTCTCCCATTACAGGAACTTAGACCAAAGCATCCTGCTAAGAATTGCAGTCTGACTGATGTCAATAGGAAGGCAGAGTGAAAGGTCGCAGCATGCTCACCCACTGTTCCAGCATGGATGCTTTTCTCTTCCATCCCAGAGATTAGTGCCACAATCTGATGAAGGGCCTCCAATCGCAGCTGTATACAAAAACAAAGGTGATGTCAGATACACCCACACCAAGAGAACTTCCTTGTACTTTTTGTACATGACGAATATACAATTATGGTTGGACCAAATGTTTGACCCGTCCTAACTCTTAACACTAAAACACACCACTTTAGTGCTGCTGTGTGTTTAGATAGGGATGCTGCTATCGACAGTCTGATTATTTATTTATTTGTGGCACAATGTTTTTTTCTATACATTTCTATAATCAAATAATTCCCACAAATATAACAATAGCACTTGCTAAATGTTTTGATTTGTCTGAGGTTGCTTACATAGGATTTTTCAGATACTGGTAGAAGAACAGCATGGTACATTGTCATGACATACACATTGCCAGCTTGGCAGAAGTGGGATTTGAACCCTGGACATTCTGGTCCAGAGTCCAGAACCTTAACCGCTAGGTTACCACAGTCCCACATGTTAATCGGTGTCTCTAAAGTGCTGCTAGTGTGTACATCTGCCCTACAATAGATTGGCGCACTGCTTGGGGTTGTTCCTGCCTTGTACCATATTCTGGCAGATAGTCACCAGCTCTCCTACAACCCTGTCCAGAATCAAGCTAATAAGATTTTGATCATTCCAAATAGTTCCTAAAACCACAGCTTTTAAAGAAGCTGAAATATGTGGCACTCTAGTAAATTTATATTAATTCTAGCAGTTGCCAATTACTTTTAGAATATTCCTCGAGCATGGTTTTAATGCAGCTGAAACACCAACAGGCACAGACTCACATATAAATTTAGCATAACTTTTACACCGATAGCGTATTGCCAGTTTTGCTGTCTGCAACCCATGACGATATATGGCTTTTCCAATTTAAGAAGTCAAAACTTAAAGTTAAATGTGTCTTGAGTTCCAGGATTTTATCAGGGAAGGATAAACGTGGACACATGGAAGTGTGTGTGAGACTTTCCCAAGATGGATTGATATCTGATTTGAATAACATTTCTCAAACTACTTTAGGAGATGGTCTGATGTGCAGTATAGCCACATTCTTGACAAGGGTAAATGCATCAGGCTATAATAAAGAATAATGGAGAAATGTACTTTGCATTGATACCACTGCCCAAACAAACTATATGATCTTCTCATATTTAGTTTGTTCTCTTGTGCTCAAAACTGCTCTATGCACCATAGTTGCACTTACAGTTGATGTTACAGCTTCACAGCTGCATTAATCATATTTAACAGCCTCCTGCTTCAAACATGACCTCCCAATGTTGGTTCCCACCTCTTAGCTTATAGAAATTGCAAATTACTATCTATGAATTGTGATTTTTGAAGTAGGAAACATCTCATGCAAATATAAGCTATATTCAGCACCCAGTGTTATTAATAATTAATTAATAACTAACTAATGCAAATTATGTGGGATACAGCAATCAGACTTCATTCTCTGTGGGATAACCATGCATTCTTATTCTTTGTGAAATGATTGGTCTTTTTTAAATAATTAAATCTTGGAGAGTGTACTCTCATAATGAATAAACTGATCATTTGTAAGAAAATAATAATAATAATAATAATAATAAAAATGTAGGGTTTTTGAGAAGCTTTACATCTTTCTAAATGTGTGAGGTGATCATGTATAAGCAAATCACAGTTCTTTACCTCAGCTCTGTTCTGCTGCTGTTCCATGGCTATAATCACAGCTTGGGGGTTGGTGGACATGCCCTCTTCTGATTCCTTGAATCCAGTGGCATTTCCCATGTCTCCACTGATGAAGTTGACTATGTTTCCAATCAGTGTGTGGATGTGCAGTGTGCATCTCAGGTCCAGATCAGAGTCCTCAAATGACTTGGGCAATCTGTAGAAGCAGTCATTGTCCAAACACCGCCCCAAAAAATCAGCAGAGTCAGTAGCACCGCACAGAAGATCTGAGGAGAGAGGGGAAAAAAGTAAGATCACAGTCATTGTATTTATCATGCCACCAAGATTCCCATTTGAGACATTTTACATGCATGCCTTTACCACATGCAGAGAAACTTACAGTTGGTACATTCTTACAATGTAAGTAATGTAACCCACCAGTTGCAGCTTGGCAGAGGTGGGATTTGAACCCTTTATCCATAGTCCAGTCCAGTTTTATTAAAGTTAATAAAAGCTCTCTGCTGTTTATGGGTGGTTGTGTTTGTTCCACTGTCACCATCAAGTGCTATGCAACTGTAGAAGCGACTTGCACAGAATTGGTTATACAAGACTGCTATGACACCAACTAACTGACTGGTGCATCTTCAGCTTCTTTTGCTATGCATATGACGGGTAGATGTATAAGTACACATACACTGCTCACAAAAATTAGGGGACATTTTAAAATGAAATAGCCCATAATTAAATATGCCCTATTTTTGTGAGCAGTGTAACATACTTACAATATAGTAAAACTGAGTATTGTGTAAAAGAAATAATAGATTGCTCACTTAATTTTCTTAATGAGAAATGCTATTAATGACTATTAATAACTTAATGAGGTGCTATTAGTTTGACCCAAGGCTGTGAGAGACGGGTTGGCTATCTTAAACCTTGGTGACTGGTTGGTAACACCCAACCCGTACGGAAAAAAGCTAAGCTGTCACGTTTGATTTAGATCCCTGATTTGATGCCCACATTTTACAACAAAGAAATTGTATAGATGCTAAGAAACTGTTTTAAGCATTCTGCTAGTTCCGATTGAACATGTGTTCATGTATCATGTAAATGTACAGCACTGCTCTCAGCTCAGAACTAGCAAAAACCATTAGGATCCTGGTATAAGCACTGGCTTTTGAAGTCTTCTCATAAGTGGTCTTCATGGACATGTGACTAAAAAGCCATGTCTTAGAGGGGAAAAAGAAAGCCAAGCACCTACCCACATAAAAATAGGACTGGGACATACTACAGCAGCAGTATGTGCACCAGACTGATGACACATTTTTTTTAAAAGAAAAGAGAGGGAAAGAGACTGGAGATTTGCCCAAAGTGAAAGCAGTTTGACCACCAAAGGGCTGCAGAGAATTTCTGCAAATGGAGTTGTAATTTGGTTAAAATTAATTCCTGCCTAATTATACTGATTCGTTTCAAAATCATTCTCCAGTATGAAATTCATGTAATTCATTCATTCTGTGGCAGGTTCTCCAAGGGGCTTGCATGCCAGTGTACCTTTGATGCTCTGATGAACTCATGCTGCTTAAGAGCCGAGGGTGGTCACACCAGTTACTGATTTGGATTAGATTTCCTCTGATTGGGTTTTATATATGAAATAAATTATTGTAAATCTAAAATATGAGGTTTCACACTGACACATTGACACAAATAAGAAACAAAGACAAGACACTGTATACATTGTATAACTGATCTGTGCCTAAAACATTTCATAGTACAGTGCAGCTCAAACGGGTAGGTGAAGCCATAAACATGATGGATAATCTAACTGCAATACAGAGATAGCATTTTTTTTTATAGATTTCTTTAGTATTATAATTTCTTTAAAAAAAAAAATTGTACTGTCTCCTTGAAAACAATAGGACTGTTCTGCAGCATGGCAAACACACATTGGGGCTTCTAGTAATAACAAAAGGTCAAAGGACTGGTGGTCATTACAATGTTAAAAGACTTGGCTCTCACAAGATTAATGACATGCTGAAGAGCCCAAGGAAAGAAGCAAGACAAAGAACATAAAAATGTTTTGACTCAATAATATTTAAACAAATTAAGTGATGGATTTTAAATGGAAAATTTTAAAAACTATATTTCAGGCTTTTGAATTTGTGTTATATTAACATCATGTACATCATAATTAAGTACTTTTCATTGAATGTTAGACTGTTTACTTTGAATAACAAGTATTTTGAATAATTGGTGTGTACTCAACTACAAAATTCAGACATGGTCCACATTACTTAGACAAAAACTAAATCATAAAAAAAAGAGCAAACATTAAAAAAAATACATAATCAGCTATTAAGCTAAAAGAAACTATGGTAGCAAGCCAAAACTTACCTCTTTTTTTGGGGCCATCCATATTCTTCCTTCCACTCTGAAATGACATAAAAGTTATTCAAGCCTTAGTTGCCCGTGGATAGATGGAACTATATAATATGTGCAGACTCACCAATGAGCATCCTTCTTCATCAGACTCTGGTTGTGAAAGATCAGACTCACTCCTGGATTTCATGAGTCTGTAACTCAAGCTACTTTGAAAGGAACGGTTCTCAGCTGACAAACTCTCACTCCTCCACATGTCCATAAGCACAATTCCACACCATGTGTATTAAAAACAAAACAAAAAAAACCACTGTGCTGTTATAAATGTTTTATAGTTTGCAGAAATAACCTCAACAAGGATACAGCTCAAATGTTATATATAGCTATGACATATATATTATATAAAGATAAAGCACTATGATGTAGCTATGTGCTATATATGCTATGTGACATTTCATTTCTGGCATTTACTGACATAAATGGTATATAGAGTTCATTCACCGATTCATTTTCCATACCCATTTAATCCAATTTAGCTTCATTATGAGGTGGGGCCTAACCAGTAGCACAGGGTGCAAGGCAGAAACAAACCCTAGACAGGGAGCCAATCCATTGCAGGGTACACACACACACATGTACACATTTTGGGACAGGACGCATTAGGAGAATCAATTGGCCTAAACCTTGCCATTTAAATGTGGGAGGAAACCAGAGTACCTAGGGGAACTCACACAGAAGACCAGTTTGGATATGGAACCAGGAATCTCTGATACAGAGGCAGTAGGGTGGCACTCTGACACTTTGGTATACACAAACTGAATGTTTGTCAAGTCTAGGTTTGTTTATTTGTTTAGCTGGTTTAATGTCCCATCAGCACACTTGGCTATATTCATGACAGGAACAAGGTTACATCGCTGCACACGTTTCAACAGAACAAGCTCAATTTCAAACACATCAAACACGACACTCCACACAGAAAGGCCCAGGCTGCTCCACCTGGGTTTGAACCCAGGACCTTCTTGCAGGGAGACAACGGTGCTACATACCAAGCTTGCATGACATCCACAAGTTTTCACATTACATCCCTATTATAAATTAGATTGGGTTTTTTTCCACACAGAACTGGTTGTAAAAAGCTAACTTTAAATATAAACAGCGATGCCATTAAGAATACAATTAAAGCCAGTAGCACTGAGAATAAAGATAATGGTCATTTTTAAGGTTGTTTTGCAACTAGTTTATTGCGCAAACAAGCTAGCATTTAAAGGGTTAAAAAGGAAATGGCTATAACTATGACAAGATATAATGTTAGTTAAAAACATTATGTAGTAAGAGTAACAAAAAACATTTAAAAAAATTTTGGAATTACATGCTACGATCAAACTGAGTGGACACCGATTTTGAGCAAAGCTAGAGGGTTGAACTATGAGACACAATAGCAAGAAAAGCTGATAACTGTCTACACAATAAAACGGTATCTTTTGTAATTCTATTTGGTGACACTCACCTAATCATAAATCCACCTCTATCTTGAACGGCACTGTTTGAAATAGGCTGCAGACCATTATGATGTGTGAGCGGTGGTCTGATGGCTATAAGCAGCATGGCACAGCGATGGATGATGCTGTTGCAGGTGATGGTATAGAGGTCCTGATTATCTTGTAGGGGACCACACTTCCTGCACTCCTGGCCAGGCTGATTGGGTTTCTCTTGGACTCCGACACCGCTTGCGACTCTTTCTCTGCCTTGCACCGCCTCTCGCGCTGAGAGGAAACACTGAAAGATTTCTGTGCCCATCAAGCACAGACGAAGCAGGGTTAGAAATAGATCAATATTATGCAGTGACTCCGTTTAGTAATATTTCCCTAAAATACAATTAAACAAACCTTAACTTTGTATCTCAATATTGTCTGCTAACAAATTATCTATTAGATTTTAGCTACATATCTGCTATACATTGTCTAACCTATAGGTGTTCAAGAACTGAGGTATGCTTGTATGTTTAAACTTGCTTTATAGAAAAAAATCATTATTGTTCGGTTTACTTCCTGCAGTCATGACCTCATGCTCCCTCTCCTCCTCTTCCTGCTGCTGGATGTTCTCTCTGTCACCCTCTCTGTAATCCTGCTCCTCCAGTTCAGCTTCCTCATCAATGGTTCGGGTAAAGGAGTGATCCTGAGGGTCCAGGTCCACTGAATCTACATTTTCAGAGATCTATGAACACACATGCAGGTTAAACACAAATCTATTTATCTCTGAGGTGCAAAATATGAAGTCAAATTATTAGCTCTTGCTTTTTCTGCCTATTTCTGGCAGGACCTGAAGATATATTACTGAGAACATATCCAGTGTTGTCAATAAGTGCGAATTTGACATAGAGTCTTGTTAAATCAAGACTGTACGTCATTTGTGCAAACATAGGGGCAAACATACAGAACAAAACCACAAAAAGTAGAAGTTTGTGAAACTGATAAAATTGTCTATATTTCTGCATAAATATAGATAAACATATCTTCCGACCTTCACACAAATCGCAAAACTAGATGAGAGAGAGAACCCATTTAAATATTACACCCGGTCACTTATTTATTAAGGAAAATTATCCACTCTGAGTGGAGTAAAAGTATATGAACCACTAAGATTAGGCATTTTCAATCAATGTGATGGCAATGTGGTATGAGTGGTCATCTGTTCTATTTAAAGAACAAGCATATATTAAATTCTAATCTTTACAATATAATTGTGAGAGTGTGTCATGGTATGAACAACAGAGATTCATGAGGACCACAAAACAAGAGCTGCTGAAGCTCATCGGTTAGGAAAAACCATTACCGATACTAAGATTTTGGACTCAAGCAACAGTCATTATGTGCTAGGACTGTGCTAGCCTAGTGGTTAAAGTACTGGACTCTAGACCAGAAGGTCTAGGGTTCAAATCCCACCTCTGCCAAGCTGCCACAGCTGGGTCCTTGAGCAAGACCCTTAACCCACAATTGCTTGGATTGTAACACTGTGTCAATTGTAAGTGGCTCTGGATAAGGGCATCTGCTAAATGCTGTAAATGTACAAATTGTAGGAAACATAAAATCTTTTTATCCTCCTCAGAAGTGGCAACCAACAAAAATCCCTTCAAGATAAGGCGTGTAAGAGACCACAAACCCAGGACCCCAGGGTAACTTTTAAGTAACTAAAGGTCTCTCACATTCTAATGTGAATGAGTTTATCAACAGGAGAACACTGAACAACAGTGTGCATCACAGTGTTGCAAGAAGAGAGCCACTGTCCTCCAAAAACAACACTGCCCTATCACAGTTTGCTAAGATTGCTTAAACAAGCCAGAAAGCTACTGGAAGATAGAACTTTTTTGTTTAGATGAGAAGATTTCCATTCCTTAAGCAAGGAACACACAACATTCAAGCATAAGAACCCTTTTTGCTCCCTGTGTTAGCAGTTGGGAGCAGTGCTTGGTGATCGTGAATTTGATTAAGAGGGTATACAAATGAAGAAATGATTGAATGAATGGTTATACAGGTATGTGTCACTTAACTAAACAGATTAGTTCAACTGCTGCTGCTATTCCAATTTAGGGAGAGGAAAATATTGTCATGTTTTGTCCTACCCATGGTAAGGTTTATCACTAACTCTTTTGAGCAGATGTTCCGGCATTACACATGCAAAGGTGATTAAACGTGCATACCCTGCGCTCTCTGGATGATGAGCAAGTTTCAGCAAGTTCCATGTTCTTGCAAGCCAGCACACGATTCCGCACCTTGTATACACTGCGGTAAACTTCTGCCAACAGCTTACATGGCTGATACCTATCACAGCACACAACATGCATTAGTTGGTGACACTGTATGGTGACACAGACTTGAAAACAGTCATCAATTGAATGGATGGATGAAATGACACAATTGAATCAATGCTCATAAGCCCTCCAACAGTGCAAAATTAAAGAGGTGTGGGCCAAAACTTCTCTACAGCATTGAGAAAGACTCATTTCCATTGTTCAGAAACATGTGTTTACAGTTGTTGCTGTTTTTCCCCTCAGTAAATGTAAATATTTACAATAATAATAACATCATAATAATAATAACATACTGCTTACAAAAATGAGGGGCTATTTCAGAAGTGTAATAAAAATGTGTTCCTCTTTGTTTATTACATTTTCTATGAGGATCTGAGCCCATTAGAGTGACTAAAATGCAAAAAAAGAGGAAATCAGCAAAGCCTGCTTTCCATGGCACTGAAAGTGAGTATTACAAAATGACCAATGAGTCTACAAAAAGAGTATTCATATTATTATTGTAAGAGATTAATATTAACCTTAATGTTGTATGTGAGTGTCTTACCTGCCCTCTCCACATGCCTGACCCAGCAGCCCTGTGTGTTTCAGCAGTGCTGCCAGAACAAAGCGGGACACTGTGTCCAACAAGGCCTCATTTGTCAGAGATGCACTATCCCAGTCTGTACCACAGTAACACATATACACAAAGGCAAACAAACACAGTATGTTTCTTGATCCTAAAGCAAACTGTATACACGCATGTAATTCATTTGAAGCATAGAAACCTACAGACTATAATATAACAACTCTCTCTGATGTGATGAGCACTGGGAAATGTACTGCGTTCATTCTGTGATGTTGCCTACTGTATGATATATACACCATATATTAAACTCCCAATTTACGATAAATTAGAACTTGTTAAATAACTTCATCGTAATTAATCCCTATCATGAATCGGGAAGTGCAATAACAGCTGAATGTTCAAAGGCTTATAAATAGCATGCTGATATAAAACACTTGTCTCTGCATATTACCCTTGCTAATGGCATAGTCCTGCATGTTGGTCCACAGGCTGTGTGTGGGCTCCTTGGTCGAGCCGAGGGCTAGCTCAACTAGCATACTCATGTCAGCAGGCAGTGGACAGTCAAACGGTTTCCTCTCTTCATTCCCACACAGGGCCACCTCCAGCAGGGAGCTAATACACATGTCTGTAATACATGCAGACACAATAACGACCAGCAACATAATACAGTGGAACCACGAAATTTGAACACCTCTTGACTTGATCAAGTCGGACTTCGAACGGTGCATTAAATTTTTCTTTCAAAATGAAACAACCCCTAATTTTCTCAGGAGTATAGAACAATTAATAGTGCAATCTTCCAAACACAATGCATGCAAAACAGTCCAGTGTAATGCACCATGCCAATGCCCAAAGGAAGAAGAAGAAGAATTAGGACATGGCCATAGGCATATTGTGTATATTATATGATATTATTCTTTTCTTATATTGTATGCATGTATGTATTTTCACTTTATTTTCACTTACATGTCTTTAACTTTATTTCAGTTATTTATTTGTATTGTCTTACATTCCTCTGTATTCCCTTGCTTTCATTAATTACATAGGAGTATAGGCATTAAAATAATCAGTTTGCAAATACCTTGCTGTGGTATGTCAGTTTCCAGGCCATTGCTGAACAGCAAGGATTTGAGCCAATACCCTGTTTGCTGTTCCTCAAGTGAAAGGGGAGCTCCCTGCAGCATTCCACCAAGACAGCAGCCAATCAGCAATGCCACTGTGCGCTCAAGATCAACGAGCCACACCCACGACTGTACTGGACCAGAGACACCCACTGGTTCCGCTAATCCTGTGCTTCCTGAACCAAGAAACAGAGACACGTTAACATAATGCAATCAATACAGCATCTAAATTATATTATTAAGCAGGTGCATTTATTGAGAGCAACTTATAAACGAGCTGATCAGTTAGGGAAGGTTAGGAATCATGCTTAATCTGAATACACCTTAAATTCGCAATCCTCCAATGGTGTCCACGGCTTTACCAATGACAAGAGGGATGGCTGATGCTGTACATGCTATTACTACTATAAACTACATTCAACTAATTCTGTGAAAAACTGTCATTAAAACATGCTATAGCCACTAATGCATAATAATTGACAGAAAAAATAACCAAGATACAGTGAGGAAAATAAGTATTTGATACACTGCTGATTTCACAAGTTTTCCCACTTATGAAGAATGGAGAGGTCTGTAATTTTTTCGTAGGTACACTTCAACTTTAATAGTGACTTAAAAACTCAGAAAATCACAAAGTATGATTTTAAAATGATTACTTTGCATTTTATTGCATGAAATAAGTATTTGATCACCAACAACCAGCAAGAATTCTGGCTCTCACAGACCTGTTGATTTTTCTTTAAGAAGCTCCTCCTTTTTTACCTGTTTACCTTTATCAAAATCACCTGTCCACACAATCAATCACACTCCAACCTCTCCACCATGCCCATGACCAAAGAGTGTCTAAGTACACCAGGGACACTATTTTAGATCTGCGCAAGGCTGGGAACAATAGCGGCTTGGTAAGAAGGCAACAACTGTTGGTGTAATTATTAGAAAATGGAAGAAACAAAAGATGACTGTCCATCTTCCTCTCCATCTGGAACTTCATGCAAGATCTCACCTCGTGAGGTAAGGATGATTCTGAGAAAGGTCATAAATCAGCCCAGAACCTAAAGAGAGATGGGACCACAGTCTCAAATATGACCATTAGTAACACACTACGCTGTCATGAATTAAACTCCTGCAGGACACGAAGTGTCTCCCTGCTCATGTCAGCAAATGTCCAGGCCTATTCTTCAGTGACCATCTGGATGATCCAGAGGAGACATGGAAGAAGGTCATGTGGTTAGATCAAAAATAGAGCTTTCTGGAAACCCCCACTTGTCATGTTTGGAGGATGAAGAAGTATGAGAACTGTTCTGTGAAGAACAGGGGTGGAAACATCGTGCTTTGGGAGTGCTTTTCTGTAAAATGGATTGGATGGGGTCATGTATAGCATGACTTTGACCAACAACCTACTTCGCTCAGTAAAAGCATTGAAGATTGATTCTTGGTTTTCCAGCAGGACAATCACCCGAAATACACAACCAGGACAACTAAGCAGTGGCTGACTTCAGAAGCATCTCCAGGTATGAACCCAAGAGAAAATCTTTGGGGTGATGTGATTTTCTGGATTTTTTTTTAGATTCTAGACTAATACGACTATGGCTTTCATTAATGTACAAATATTTTACCATGCACTGGCCACTGTAGCTCTTGATCCTCTAACAGTGTTGCAGCTGGTAGCAGTCGATTGAGGTGGTCTAATGGAGGGAGGAGGTCTAACAGGAAACTGAGCAGTGGTCTAGCCATCCACATAGGTAACAACAGTAAGGATGCCACGATCTGACACAGCATGCTTCCAGCTGCAGACATGTAGATCACATCTACAACACATGTACACATAATAATGACCAAATGTATTCAGTACAAGATGAAAAAAATGTAATTAAATTAAAAAATAAAATACATAATTTAGATGTTTGTTTTTGTGCAAACATTAAGTAAATGGTACCTTGTAGTTTATCACGCACACTACCGTTTCCAGAACTTTCTCTTAGGAGGACAGCTGAACGAGTAAAGATGTCAGTGGCATGAGGCAGCAGCAGCTGCAGATGTTTATGGAGAAGTGCCACACTACTAGAGTCCTAGTACAAACACAATTTACAAGATAACACAATCTCATCAATATGTCTCAAGGTTATTAACCACTCTATTCAGACACTTCACAATATTATGATCACTCTTTGTTTCTGCATTCACAATACAATGTATCAGACTCTACTATATATGAACACTCTGTAATTGTGTAATAGTAGTCTGTAATCCATCAGCTTCTCTACATACTTTGTCAGGTCAGGTACTATTTGGGTGGTGGATCATTTTCAGCACTGATGTGGTGGTGGTGGTGGTGCGTTAGTGTGGACTGGGTTGGTATGATTAGATCAAAAGCACTGTGTTCAGAGACAGTAGCTCAAGTGTTCCTGTACAGCTTGTGTTAGTCATCCTCTAATTCTCCATCACTGCCTGCAGCATGTTAGTGACCTTTTGAGTGGTTAACTATTTTTAGTCCAGCAGTCACAATGAGGTGTTTTAAATAGTCCAGCAGCACTGCTGTGTCTGATCCAACCGTGCCAGCACAACACGCTAACACAGCAGTACCACCAGTCTGTGTCAATGCAATGCTGAATAATAAATCACCCAATTACTACCTGAAATGTAAGTTACCTGATACAGAACTGAATAACAATATATGCAGAGAAACAGCTGAAATACAGACTTTAATTACAGAACTACAATGTGCTTTCACATGGCAAACAGAAGCTGACATTTTGGGTTATGGTGAGTGTAGAAACAAATTTCAAATGAATGTGAAAGGACTGTGAATGAACAACAATAACATTCTAGAAATACATACTGCTGTAACAGAGTTCATGTGGCAGTAGGCCAGTAGTTGCTTTTGTAGAGAACAGAGGAGCTCATGAAGATGTGCAGGCTGATTGTTGTCAGATGATGATGTGCCCTGCACTTGTTTATCACTGTTCTTCTCCAGTTCACCGAACGCCTGATCCTATCGTTTAGCAAACGTGTGAAACACACAACAAGTTCCAGATGACTGAAATAACTGGGTTCAATCGCTCAATAATATTCTCATATTTATTTGAAGGGCTGCACACTCACTGTGTAGAAGCCAAGATTCCTAAGCAGAATTTTCATAAGTATCTCTGCAAGGTGTGTATCAAGGCATGAACCAGGGGTGTTCGAATCTGAAGAGAGTGTAAAGGATTCTGTGGCATCAGGAGGAGAACTATAGCCCAGCAGAGATGCTACATGGGTGTGATCCTGGAGACTGGTCAGAATTATGTCCAGCTGCATCCTCTGCAACCGAAAAACATTTAGCACATAACAATATCAACAATAACACTCTGCATTGTCTGTCGTGATGAATCGCGTTTCTCCATCTGGCAACCTGATGGACGAGTCTGGGTTTGGTGGTTGCCAGAAGAACGCTACTTGTCTGACTGCATTGTGCCAAGTGTAAAGTTTGGTGGAGGGGGGATTATGGTGTTGGGGCTGTTATTCAGGAGCTGGGCTTGGTCCCTTAGTTCCAGTGAAAGGAACTGTGAAAGCTTCAGCATACCAAGACATTTCGGACAATTCCATGCTCCCAACTTTGTGGGAACAGTTTGGAGCTGGCCCCTCCCTCTTCCAGCATGACTGTGTACCAGTGCACAAAGCAAGGTCCATAAAGACATGGATGGCAGAGTCTGGTGTGGATGAACTGTCCTGCACAGAGTCTCACAGGTGTTGGGGAGTTACATTTCATTGAGGGACACATGAACTCCAATATGTACTGTGAAATACTGAAGCAGAGCATGATCCCCTCCCTCCAGAAAGTGGGCCACAGTGCACACATCTCTAAGACGACCACTGCTTTTTTGAAGGCACTGAGGGTAAAGGTGATGGACTGGCCAAGCATGTCACCAGACCTAAACCCAATAGAACATCTTTGGGGCATCCTCAAGCTGAAAGTGAAGGAGGGCAAAGTCTCCAATATCTGCCAGCTCCGTGATGTCGTCATGGAGGAGTGGAAAAGCATTCCAGACCTGTGAACCTGTGAAGCTCTGGTAAACTCCATGCCAGGGGAGTTAAGGCAGTTCTGGAAAAGTATGGTGGCCACACAAAATATTGACACTTCAGGAACTTTTAGTAAGGGTTGTACTCACTTTTGTTGCCGGTGGTTTAGATATTAATGTCTGTATACTGAGTTATTTTGAGGGAAGAATTCATTTACACTGTTATGTAAGCTGCACACAGACTACATTTCATTGTGTCAAAGTGTCATTTTGTCAGTGTTGTCCTATGAAAAGATGTACTTAAATATCTGCAGAAATGTGAGGGGTGTACACTCTTTTGTGATACTCTGTACATTATCAATGTAATTATGAATTCTGGATGCTACCCACTGTAAGTAATGCATACCACCATGCTGCAAGTAAAATACATTCAAATCATTACACATACAATAAGGACCCAAAACAAATTAAAAGATCTTAATCAACACCACCATATCCATCAAGAGGATGGATACCAGCAGAAAAGGAGGAGGGATAGAGAGGTTAGTGCTTTGAAGGAAAGTCCTCTTTCAATATGACTGATGGGATGTGACCCTCTTTCTCTCTTAGAGGCCATAATTCATTTGTGGTTAATGCATAATAACCACAAACAAGCAGAATTAAAAAGAAAAAAAAACTGACAGCACGTCTTATCACCACGATTGTGACGGCGAGACTGAAAGGGGTGCAGATGAATATGTGAATGAAAAATTGTTTGACAGGCTTCACTGTATATTTAGAGGTCAGCAGCATTTCTAATTTTCTTACAATCCAAGGAGTGAGATTATATGCACTTAATAGTCCGATCAAAGTGGAATACCTGCAGTTATCAGATTACATAATCAGTTTATGTAATGCAATAAAGAGAACTGAACTTTCTCTCACGAATTATCTCTCAGAGTGTATATACGTAGTATAGTATAGTATATACATAGTATATACAGTATATATATATACCCACACAAACTGGATTTAAAAAAAAGTTGGGACATTGAACAAATTGTAAATAAAAACTGAATGCAATGATGTGGAGGTGCCAACATCTATTATTTTATTCAGAATAGAACACACATTCTCTCAGTTTAAACTTTTGATCTGTGATGTATCATTTTAAGGGAAAAATATGTTGTTTCCAAATATCATGGCGTCAACAAATCCCAAAAAAGTTGGGACAAGGCCATTTTTACCACTGTGTGGCATCCCCCCTTCTTCTTAC